>JALPQI010018383.1:0-23826 GCA_025490895.1 Thaumatotibia leucotreta
AAGAGTAGATATAGATCCTATGTCAGTAAAATTAACAAATATACCTATACATATATATGTAGATGATCGTTGGCTGTTCCCACTGCCGCTTCCTCAGTGAGGGTTTTTAATATTTTTTTCTGACACTGGGGCGGTGATATGGCGTAAGGACCAACAAACTGTCAAAATAAATACGCGAATTGAATTTTCTATATATTTTGTGGTTTATTTATTCTTAAAACCATTACATAAGGAATAATGTTTTCTAAAATAAATAAACGTTTCCGAGTCAATTCCCATGAAATGCCTTTAGTACTTACCGTTTGGTATTCGGATTTGATAGCTGGCTGCCAAATGGGAAATATAGTTTCCCGTCTGGTAGGATGAAATGGGACTAACTTTCCCATCTCGTATCTGGATTTGGTACAAACCTGGTTACAAACCGGTAATGATAAGTCCCGATTTAAAGCCAGTTACCTATTGGGATTTTAATCCCATTTCGAAGCTGGTTTGGTAGCCAATCTACTAAAGGATGAAATGAACAAAGTTCTAGTAATTTTGTTTAGTGTCAGTCATTTTGAGTTCCTGTTTTAGGGCCCAATCTTCAGTTCGGCGACCGTTTTCTAGTCGTCATACGTTTATGAAATTAATAAACTCCAAATGTAACGATCCAAATGTAATTATAACGATAATGGCGAGACATTTCGAAATTATACTTCAAATAGTCTGGTCCCGCCATTATAACGTTATAATGGCGGAACCAGGTCCATATTCTGTCGATTCATATTGCATCATTTAGTACTTACTGAATTTGTACTATTTGGTACCTGTTGTAAAAAAAATTGTACTTCTTTCATTCCAAAATTATATTTGAAATAGTCTGGTTCCGCCAGATGAAGCAGACTATTTGAAATATAATTTTAAAATGGAAGAGGTACTAATTTTTTTACAAGAGGTATCAATACCAAATAGTACTAATTCAGTACTAAATAATGCAATATGAATCGACAGAATATGGACAGAATTCAGGACCTGGTCCCACCATTATAACGTTATAATGGCGGGACCAGACTGTTTGAAGTATAATTTTGAAATGGAAGAGGTATTATTTTTTTACAACAGGTACCAAAAAGTACAAATTCAGTACTAAATAAATATTGCAATATGAATCGATCGAATTCAGGATTTGGTTCCGCCATTATAACGTTATAATGGCGGGACCAGACTGATTGAATATAACTTTGAAATAGAAGAGGTACAATTTTTTTTACAACAGGTACTAAATAGTACAAATTCAGTACTAAATAATGCAATATGAATCGATCGAATTCAGGATCCGGTCCCGCCATTATAACGGTTACCTCCAAATACAATTAGAATTTCGATATTTCATGTTCAGTGCCTATGAATCTGACAGCTGTTTGGACCACACGCCTATATAGCGTTGCCTGCAAAAGATCGAAAACCCTAACTTACTGGCCAACGATACAGTAAATATAATAAACAGTAGCCGTACCATGACTTTACAAGTATCGGTAACATTAGGTTTTATTAAATACGTTGAGCAGGCCATCGCGCTCGCTCCTATTTGTAAGCGCGAGCATGATAGAATGCACGTATCGAGTAAAACCTTACGTAATTACGTATCCTTTACTTTCCAGCTCATGGCACGGCTACAGTACCTACCTACTCTTCTGTACTCTTCTGCTGAGATAT
Source organism: Thaumatotibia leucotreta (assembly GCA_025490895.1). Classification (NCBI taxonomy): domain Eukaryota; kingdom Metazoa; phylum Arthropoda; class Insecta; order Lepidoptera; family Tortricidae; genus Thaumatotibia; species Thaumatotibia leucotreta. The sequence goes on from JALPQI010018383.1 coordinate 1,696, forward strand.
TCAGCAGAAGAGTACAGTGCTGATATTCGCTAAATTTAAATATTGGTGGCCTAAATATATGCATAGCTAAAACATAGGTTTCAATCTGTTGAGTATCGAAAGTTCATCGCCTCGTCTGTTCTTGTATCAACGTCTGTGCTATGTACAAATTGTTTTATATCCATGTAGGAATACTTCAGTAAATAGATGACGAATAGTACCTAATACCAAAGTTTGGGGCTACTATTAACGATGTAATCGAGAGAATGGGTTGCCGAATGGTTGACACATACATATTATAGTTTTTATATACATAATATATTCTTGCTCTATATTCTATACTCTGTTTGGTTAGATATTTAAAAAAAGGTAAACAATCTTGCAGTATCTTTTTATTGAAACTACAAGTAGAAAATAAGTTTTACCAAATATACGTAATATAACAAAGGAATACAGTGATTTACATTGTTTTGATTCATTAAGTACCTAGTTTGGATTTTTAAATGCATTTTTCAATAAAAAGATAGTGCAAGATTTTTTACCTTTTTAAAATACCTAACCAAATAGAGTACAAGTGAGACAATTTTTACGTTTTGTTTACAAGTGTGATGTTTGCGCCGGTAACCAATTACAATTATGATCTCGTTTATACACTTTTCGACCCAGCGAATATTCGATCCGGTAGCAGTCGAGCCAACGTATATTTGTGACCGAGATTATGGGATGACAATCTCGGTCACAAATATACGTCGATTGTCCAATCGAAACATTAATTTTGATTTTAGGATACATTATTTCTACGATTTTCGATACAGCGAATATTCGATCCATAAAAGCCACTCAATAGCTTTTGGTAACTGTGGTTACCAGCTGTCACTCTTATTTTACATTGGAATAAAAGTAGCAGTTGAGCCAACGGACTTTAAGATACTCCTATAGTGCGTACGTATCTCAGTTCCGATTCAGTAGTGACATACGAGGTTACTAAGAGTGGTGACAGTTTTCATAAGAACTCTACCTGAACTTCACTCCACAGAATGTGATATTTTTCTGCGCGAGTGCAAGACTGAATTTTCATAGTAGAGGAGAGTGGGGTACAGTACAGTGGATCCCTTTTTTTTACAAATGTTGTAGTGGTGTTATTTTTATTTGTAATTTTCTACATACCTTATTGTCCCACCTATTCCTTAGAGGACACATTTTCCAGCACAAGTATATAATTTACATGTAGCTTTAAAATCATTTTCATTATAAAAAAGTGAACTAAAGTTACCTCTTCAATCAAAAATCACAGAACAGTTCCTAGTTTGAGGTAAAAAAACCAAGAACAAGACTTTTCAGGTATAATTGAAAGTATCTTCCGTTATTTAGTTACTCCAATATTAGTATCACACAGATGAGCAAATTCGTAAAAAAAGAATACCGGATTATTAAAGCGATAAATAAAGCTAATGCAAAATTACCACAGTGCACCTTTATTCACTGTACCCCACTCTCCCCTATTTATCTGCACAGTCTGGTTGGTACTGTATGCAGATATTTTCTCGCATAATGCATTCGCATAATATAGTTTGATGTTGGTGTTGAAATGTAGACCTCTTTAACTCTTGTCGGTTTCGATCGCCGACACTCATGTAGAAAATGCTCACTTTCATCACTTGTATTCAGTAACAATATTTATTCGGCAAAACACAGCTCATAATAATGTCGAAAATTAAATAGTATATAAACATTGTACTTCATTAAAAATATATGAATGTTTCTTGTCACCAAGTTCAATACCATTTTCTTGAAACGTGTTCCGTTACATTTTCATTAGGTTCTTTCCGCTGAAGTATCTTCCCAATCTTCAACTGTATTTCAATATTCAACTGAAAAAATATGATTGTATAAATATAAGTATGGTTGCGAGATTAACAAGCCAAAGAAAAAGGCAAGTGTCATGATTTGGCAAGTAACGATTAAGTTAGCGTTTACTCGATACGTAAAGTAGGCGCTCGGCGCTTGATTCATGATGTACTGGAGCATCATGTGAGCGTGATAAAATGCTTTATGTATAGAGTAACCTCTAACGCTGAACAAAGTGTGCCCCGCCTGGAAAATGCCAGTGTTATGACCAGCCAGGTCAACAGATTTGACCCAGTGTGACTTTTTTTGTGGGGTGAGGTGAAACGGCGAGTATACGTTGAAGAGGCCCAAGTCCAATAATAAGAGCATTTTGATGAACTTAAAAGTGAAAACTTGTGATGGGAAATATCGAAGGAAACATTCATGTGAATTAATTAATAAGCATGAGAAATGGACTCCATTAATTAGGTATGTTTTTTTGATTCCAATCATTGTACATAATAGTAGTTTATGCAACTGTACGTAATGCCTGATTACGTATAGTTGCATACACTACTTTATCTACACACATATCATAAGTGCTCTAAGATGCGTTCAGAAACAGAGCCTTCTCATACTTGGCTCTCGACTTTTGCGGCAACAGGTTGTTAGTTGCTGTCATAGCTGCATTGAGTATGTCCGGCGGAATGCTCATATCGTTATCCGAGTCACTGCCACTCATTATCAAATAATTATCAGTATTATCACAAAGTATTTACAACTTTTCACAATTTTTCACTTGTAAGGCAATAAACAAAAGGCAGGAATGGCACCGATTTGAATTTCTGTATTTTTTTTTAAATCATAGACAATCGAATGATGTCCCTATTCTTGTGTCACTCGATATGAAAATATCGTCCGATTGTTACTAAAAAATATACTGAATTAACTTATTGTGTTGATGACTGGCTGAATATTTATAGATACCAGAATAGGCACCCCACTTGAATCTGACAGCTGTTCCAAATTTAAAACTCATAACCTCCGGAAAAATCGTATATAATGTTAACTTTATGTATGTGCCAAGTTCTGATGGTGGGTAATGCTGGTCATTGTCTATTGTTTCTGGACGCATTTTAGAGAACTTAACGATATTTGTGTAGATAAAGTTGATTTAAAATTTTGAAATACGCCTCAATAAAGAAAGTTTCTGTGCTACTTTGTAATTTTATCACGTTTCCCAGACATAATTTAAAACATTCGACAAATTTGTCAGCCTCCGTAGCCTAGTTGGTAGTAACCCTGCCTACGAAGCTGGAGGTTCCGGGTTCGAATCCCGGCGAGGGCATTATTTGTGTATTTATTTATCACAAATATTTGTTCCTTGGTCATGGTTGTCTATGTATTTAAGTATCTATATGTATCTATCTATTATATCGAGGGTTGCCTGGTGAAACCCTATAAGTACGTGACACCTAGTTTCGAGAAAAATGATGTTAAAGGTTTATTGTCATCGGACACTTATTTTGATAAATAGATTCGTAGTTTTATGAGTGGTTTGTGAAAAGCAATTTCATTCACTTTAAGTTTATCTATGTTTTAGTTATGTAACTCATCTAGTTTTCCTGTAAGATAACATTTTTTACCAAGGGGTATCGACTTATTGGGTTTACGCATAAATAAAAAAACCATATTTGTTACTAAGAGGGTTATTACCAAATAAAAACTTAAAAAATAGACGAATCTAAAAGTAATAACGGTATTATTCTACATCTGAAAAAGTAAGTGCTATGCCAAAAAACGTTTTTAGGCTTCTTATCCATCCATGATACTCTTCAGGTATAATTCAGTATGTTTCAGCGGGGCAAAGTGCTTCTATAAACGGTTTGTCTGTGACTGGACCTGGTGTTTCAACGGCGAATAAAAAAATATAAGCTGAAAGGCAATGAGGATGGTGGGTTTCCATGGTTTTGAGGATCCGCACATTGTTTTGCGTTGCCTATTGTGTTTGTGGTACTCATGCTTTGGTTGGGAGAATCAGTTTCAGAAAAGAACTCCTCCGATCTTGATGAATCGCAAATTGATATTGCCACCCAAATGCGCTATATTCTCAACGACAGTAATGGCATGTCGGACTCAAGTGAGTCTTTTGTGGATTGTTGAAAAAAAACTGTTGTTGGAATCGATCTGTAACTTGATTTATTGTGCTTGCATTTTTTCCGGACGATGAAGCTGACTTATTTGGCCGTGACTGTTCGGGTGAGGATCCTGCATGTGTGCCGCATCCTGGGGACTTTCGCAGTTTTGATGAGTCGCGGATTGATATCGCCGCCCAGATGCGCAGTAGTGGTGGTAAGGGGACTCAAGTGGGTCTTTTACAGATTGCTTGAAAGTGGTGTTATTGGGATAAAGTTGCTTATACAGGTAATTTATTCTGCTTTCGTTTTTTTTCAGATGATTGAACTGAGGATCCTACTTGCGACTGTTTTGCCAAAACAAATGGATTTTGACTCGGATTTTGCTACTGAGGGTCCAAATGCTTCATCCAAACAGGAAGATTTTTTTATGGAGCTGATTGATGAAGTTTTGGATCGAACTTGGATTGCTGTGGAGGATGACTATTCAGCGGGAGCTCCTAGTGTTCCTGATACAGATTCGGAGAGCGATGCACCTCGGCGAGATGATTCTGGCCGTGACATTGTTGTTCCTGAGGGTCCCGGTCCAGGGAAGCATCGGGAGCGTTCCTTGCCGATGCTTGACGGTGTTGGTCTTTCTGGTCAAGATGAATGTATGGAGGGAGCTTCTTCTTGCGTTTCGGATTCCGAAGACGATACATTGAGGGTATTGGAGCCGACTGACTCTGGCCACAGTGACGGCATGATCCGTGAGCGTTCCGGTGCTTGTTCGCAGGTGGAAGGCGCTGTTGACTTGATTTTGGAGGGTTTTTTGGATAGGGTTTGGGATTGTGTCGGGCCCCTGAAGCGACGTAGGCAGGCTGAGCTGTCTGAGTGGAGGGTGGATATCGCTAAAAGGCGAAAGCTGCTAAAGTTCCAAAGGAGGCATCAAGGATCGAGGAGGTTCCAAGGAGGTTATGGAACTTTAGCAGGACGCTTAACGCCTTGGGTTATATAAGGTAGCCCTTCCATTTTTCGCTTTTTAGCGATATCTACTTTCTGTTCAGATGGCTTGGCTTGCTTGCGTCGCTTCAGGGGCTTGACGGAATCCCAAACTTTGTCTGAAACATTGTCTAGAATTGGGTTAGCAGTGTCTTCTGCTTGTGGGCAGGCGCCGGAGCATTCGCGGATCATGCCATCATTGTGGCTGGAGTCGGTTGGTTCTGATACTTTTAATGTATCGTCTTCGGAGTCTGGAACGTGGGAGGAGGCTCTTTCTGTGCATTCGCCTTGACCAGAGGGACTGGCATTGTCGGGTGTCGGCAGGGAGCGTTCCTGGTGTTTCCTTGGACTGGGACTTTCAGGAATGATGGTGTCGTGGCCGGAGTCATTTCGCTGAGGTGCGTCGTTCTCTGGGTCTGTGTCGGAAGCGCAGGGAGCTCCCGCTGAATGGTCATCTTCTGCAGCGGTCCAGGCTCGATCTAAAGCTTCATCAATCAGCACCTTAAGGGGGTCTTCCTGTTTGGATGAAACATTTGGACTTTCATTGGTGAAGTCTGGGTCGAAATCTATTTGTTTTGGTGAAATAGTCGTGGGTGGGATCTTCAGTTTAATCATTTCAGGAAACCGAAGGAGGAATAAATTGCCTGTTGGCTTTGTCCTAGTAACGTTGTTTTTGAGTGGTCTGTAAAAGACTTGCTTGAGTCTTCTTACTATTATGATTGTGCATTTGGGCGGTGATATCAATTTGCGATTCATCGGAATTGCGAGGGTCCTTGGGATGTGGCACATGTGTGGGATCTTCATCCGAATGGTTACTGCCGGGTGGATCAGTTTCATTATCTGGAAAGAATTTAAGCATGATGAACTGAGTTACCGATGGATCCTAACAACGGTTTTTTTTAGTAGTCCACAAGGGACTTGCTTGAGTCTGGCATGCTATTGTTGTCGTTGACAATATAGCGCATTTGAGTCATTTTCTGAAATTGTTTATTTTAATTGGAGTGTGAGTATCACAAGCACAATTAGGTAGTAACGTGGGACAGTGTGCGGATCTTCAAGGCCATGGAAGCTTACCATCTTCATTGTTTTGCATGTAACAGCTTACATTTTTTTCAATTGCCTTTGAAGCACTGAGTCATGGACAAGCTGTTCATGGAGGCACTTTGCCTCGCTGAAACGTAAAAAATAATCAATGTTATTTAATCAAATGTACTAATCACAACTACTTTTTTATTATTTTTATCGTAAGAATCACTCAAAGTCGCGAAGTCTCATTAATCGTCAGTGCTAAAACCTGATAAGTTCGCATAAAACAACAACAATTATTTTCATAGTCAGTGCTAAAACCCGATAAGATCAAATAAAACAACAACAATGCTTTTCATAGTCAGTGCTAAAAACCGATAAGTTCAATAAAACAACAACAATGCTTTTCATGGTAACGGTTAGTTACAATAGCTTACATTAATTGTTACTTGAACTCATTACTATAAACACGGTGTGTAAAATATGACAATTCTACGTTTATTCTAGGTTAGAAAAGTAGATTACCTGTTTCCAGCTTATTACTGCAAGCTAAGTAGTTGCACTAATTTTCTGCCTCGGTCACCCATCACACAACTTTGAACACAATCATTCACAACCTTCTTTAATACAATACACCCCTTTTTAACAGCTATTTTCAATTAAATATGCAACGTCGCAGCGGTGCGCTTGCGTTCGTGACGCTACTTGTCAAGGCTGCGCATGACCATGGGGCCGTCGAAAAACTTATAGGGTTCTTCCCCGGACATATTTGAAAGAAATTTGTTAAAGGCCTCTTGCGAGAATCCGATTACTGGACTTAACATAATATTTTATTAGAGAATTGTTTCAAATAAGTACTATAAGTTTATTTGTTGGGTTCTCTTTGAATAAATTTGTATGTGCAATAAATGATATCGTAAAAGTAGAATCCAACAAATGCTTTTAACGTATTCTAATTCGTAATAAAATCCTTTAAAGTTTGCAATCGTAATGAGGTGAGACCGGGTAAGTAACAGTAACTGGTTCTACATTGTGTGTTTAGTTTGATTAGGTGTAAATATCTCGGCACTAAATACCAATAAATATACATTATGTGGTTCTTCCATTAAGTAATAAATAAAAATTAAGTCTTAAATGTAGTTGTAGTATTTAGTTTTGAATTAATAGTTGAAATCAAGTACTTATTGGGTTATTTACTCGGCATATTTCCATGATACATGTAAAATCAGCTTATCTGATATTACCATTAGATTGACCGATACTGAATCATTCTAAAACTGTTTTTACTTTAAAATCTCACTTTTTGTCACTTATCGGGTTTCACCAGGCAACCCTCGATATATATCGTCGCCTAGTACCCACATCACAAGCCTTAATTGAGCTTACCTTGGGACTAGGTTGATTTGTGTAAGATGTCCCAAGATATTTATTTATTTATTATTTATTTATTTATAACACACAGAAAAATTCTTTATTTTGACGGGCCTAAGCCCGTGCAAGTAAGACGGAGGATTTGGGATCTAGTAAGATATTTTTGCCAAGTCATCATGATAAGTTGATACTCGATGCACATTACCGCCGCCGCTTTTCCAACACGCCATGCCGCGTGCGATGACGTTTTAAATAAATAGTTGCCAGTTCGTGTGTTTTGCTAGTTATGCACATTGATAATGCGCAATGCGTCCAAATTTCCTGTTAGGTTTGCGGATAAGTTAAAACATTGTTCATTAATCCGTCGAGGCAAACAGTCGTGTTATTACCTATTACTTTGCGATTTAAAATCGTACGAATTAAATATTGACCTCGATTCTCACGATCTGTGTCACACGTGATCGGGCAGTGCAAATAAAAATGGACTCATAGTGTTTCCATCGAGTTAACAATGGGTGACAACAGCCCATTTTCCAGAAGTTCGAAGATGCAACGTAGCCCTCCCTCCACTCCAGTACCTTCAACCGCCAGAAATCAAGATGACCTAACGACAAGTGCTAGAGTGCAGAGCAACCTCGACGCTGTATCTACGCCGGAAATTCAGAACTGGATGAGTGCCATTGAGCAGTGTCTGAATGAAATATGTTGCATTTCGACCGAGGGTAAATTGAACTCTGACCAAAAATTAAAAATCCACTATCTCTGCCGTAAAGTAGCCCATGGTACTGGAAACTTGGCGGTTAATTATCAGGCACTTAAACAGAAAGCATTGCTACAACAACATGACCTCCATTCTCTTGAAGAAAAGCTAGACCTATCTGAATCCATCCGAGCCCTCAAACTAACGGTCGAGACTTCAACCAGACCTGCTACCGATGCGCCGCCTTCCTTCGCCGACATGGTAAAAACAAATAATAATAGTCAGATCCGTCCTAGCAATTTGAGCTCAGTGGCAATCTACCCTAAAGATAATTCCAAATCGAGCGAAGATACGAAGAGCTTAGTACAAACGCTGATTAATCCCGGACAATTGAAACTCCACGTCAGAGCACTACGTAAAGTAAGAAATGGTGGAGTTATCATTAGCACCGACTCCAAGGATGATATCGAAAAACTGAAACGGACTTTCAAGACCACTTCCCCGGACCTCACCGTCAATGAACCCTTTAAGCGCAGGCCCAGAGTTGTAATAGTGGGCGTACCGGCAGCTCTACGAGAACAAGATGTTTATAATTGCTTGTATGACCAAAATCTTGCCGACAAGCTCACAGACTTAACTAGGGACAACATCTTAACTAGTATTAACCCTTGACTACCTACGTCCTGTTTGTATCACACAACCACCTACGTGCGGTCATGGAGACCGCTTCTTCTTATGGGACCTGATTTATTTACTTTGGCGTGACTGAAGGGGGTTTAAATGTATTAAATACACTTTAAATTGTTCCAGGCATTTATTAACCAACAAGAATACAAAAATAATCAACATTTTGTATTTCAAACTTAACATATTTAATAACGTGTCGTATTTTCGATTACAAAACTAAGTATCCTTCAGGATATGAGATTACAAAATTAAAGAACATAAATATAAATCTTTTTATAATAAAAAAATAAAATTGATCCATCAAAAATGCTATTCAACTATCTAATTTGGTTACAAATAAGATATTTTTGTAAAATTACACGCTTTTAAAATAACCATTCTTGTCTGCCGTCGACACACAATTTGTTCGAACATTCAAATTCAAAGCAATTTTCTAGTCCCGCGGAAGACGCTGATTATTTGCACGACGCTCTAAATAGGGTCTCACTAATTTTTGGGCAAGTTTCTTCATAAATTTGAACCTTTTTCAAGCCTGTGTCAAACTATAGTAACAATTATTATGAAATTTAAGTAACACAACCACCTACGTGCGGTCCCTGAGACCCTTACAAAACGTATCGCAACCACCTACATGCGGTCTCACAGACCGCCGATGCTAGTTTATTACTCACCAAATCCAAATAAGTGCACGTCTGAACGAGTCGACAGCATGGCCGGCACTGCGGAGGGGCCGGGCAAAGGTACAAGGTCACAGAGGTGTAAGCGATGTACTTGCGTTCAGTTATTGTCAATTTTGTATACTCCAGTGTCTGTGAGACCGCACGTAGGTGGTTAAGGGTTAAACTAAGCCATAAGTCTGGTAAGAAAGATGCGGATACCTGTAACTACGTCATAGAAGTACCAGCCCTAATCCGCAAAGCTCTCATTACTCAGGGCCGAGTTTTCATTAATTGGTCATCTTGTCCTGTGAAAGACTTCACTATTGTCACTAGATGCTTCAAATGTCAGCAATATGGCCACGCCGCCAAGACTTGTAAGCAACCAGAACATTGTTGTAGTATAGGACATTCGGACAAGGCGTGCCCTCTCAAAGGAGAACGTCCCAGCTGCGCAACATGTAAGCTCTATAAGAAGCCCAACGACCACAAGACAGGAGATCCAGAGTGTCCAGCAAGGAAAATGGCCTAAATTTTTAGCTAAGATCATATTATTTAGCCTATTATTATCTAGAAAAATGTACTAAATTTCTAACATAACATAATCAATAACCCACTAACCTAAACACCTGTCGCTATGTAAGCAAATAATTACGTGCTACTATTCGACCTACTTTACTTTGCCCGTGCGCATTGTCGTTGACGTTGCAATATTTGTAATGTCGAATCTAAAATAAACTGCATAATATGTAAATTGAATATACCTAAATATTTTGTAGGTATCACCTGTTACAAGTGATAATCGAATTTAATATTTGTCTTTTCTGTGTATGATTTTATTTTGTTAATTTGCTCTCATAATTAGTTTATAATATTTTTGCCTGAGATACAGGATCTTCCTAGTTCAGGCGCGTCACAACTATAATTCCTAATATATAATAATGTTAGCATTTTGTCATACTAGCTATAAGGAAATTAATCAATAATTTTTTATTTTTTTTTTATTGGTATTTCAGTTTTTTTGTACCTACTAACAAAAAATGCTAGTATTCTGTAACTTGGACTACTATTACGTATGTTGATTTTTTGTACTGGTGAAAAAGTAACCCATGTATATATATACACATATATATATGTGGTCATATGTATATGTGGTCTGTCAAAAAAGTACCTACTACTGGAAAATAAACCTTGAAAATAAAATTCAAATTTCAATTACATTGGTGACAGACGTCCTTTCAGGACGCCTACACAGATCAGGGGATAAGGTTTAAATTTATCAACATTATTTATTTCTCATTTCTAATACCTACCCTCCATACTTAACTTTAGTGGGTATACCTGCTTAGCCAATTTTGCTATTTGATATTGTCGCTTATTGGAAAGGATGTCGATTAATTTAACCATACCGATAACTCTTTTCACAAAATAATTATTGCCGAGTGATTTAAAAATGCCACGAAGAAAAAAAACCTGTGACGAAATGGAGCTGTGGAAAAATATTATCCTGAATTACATGCCAAATTATACAATTATGTCACAGGGTGGATACGGCATACAAAAACTAAATCTGACATTTGTCTGTGCCTATGTGTGCGTACGGGTATGTTTGTACAAGCGCAACTCGCACAATCACGCAACAGGGCTGCCTCAGATATGGCAGATTAACTAGTTGGTACTTAAGTAACAAATGAATATATACTTTAACCTGTACAATACACATTTAGTAATTTCTAAGTTAGTATATAAATAAAATACTCACTTTCACCACAGAATAAGTAATTATAGCACATCTCCAATTCTAACGGAACAGAACACCGCAACCCAAGGAAACTATTGTTTTTCTCACGTCCAAGAAATATCACTTTTTTAACACCATTTTATCATTGTTACACGTGTCATCTACATAATAGTTACATATTGTGATAAACATTTTCATGTTAGTTTTAACATCTGCTTCGATAATATTGATGATGATTTTAACCAGCTTCGAGTTCCCTCGCACTTCCTCCAACTTCATCATCAGGCCTATCTTGTGGTATTTGACCCAACTGCTAATCCTAAAAAGCCAACATAGCATATCATTATCTGAAACCAACTCCGAGTTCCCGCGAACTTCCTTCAAGTTCATCACCAGACCCATCTTGTGGTATTTGACCCAACTGCTAATCCTCAAAAGCCAACACAACATATCATTATCCTTAACCAACTCCAAGTTCCCTCGCACTTACTCCAAATTCATCATCAGGCCTATTTTGTGATATTTGACACATGCTCACCAAGAGGATCCTAAAAAGCCAACAGAACATATCATTATCTCAAACCAACTCCGAGTTCCCTCGCACTTACTCCAAGTTCATCATCAGGCCTATCTTGTGGTATTTGACCTAACTGCTCATCCTATAAAGTCATCGTAGGATATCATTGTCTCAAACCTATTCCGAGTTCCCTCAAACTTCGTCCAATTTCATCATCAGGCCTATCTTATGACACGGAACCCAACTGCATACCAAGATAATACTAAAAAGCCAACATAACATTTATCGATGTCAAATCAACTCCGAGTGCCCTCGTACTGCCTTCGAGATGAATCATTGTCAGGCCCATCGGTGGAATCACATGGGCGATGAGCGTTCCTGACTCAAAAAACCTGCGTTAAAAAAACTGTCCACATTACGTACTTACACAATAAACTATAAAAAATTTGAATCAAACGACTTGTTTACTTACTACTAACTACGTAAAAAACTACAAACTACAGCTTACTACTGAATAATCTAATCTAAAAAAGATTGTAAAATGTTACATTGCTAAAAATCAATCCTTATTTTCATCTCTATTCCGTAAACCCGGTTAAACTTACTTTAAACAAAGCACGTGGTCACGGTAATTAACGAAACCAACATTGTCCCACCACTAATGGTACACGTGCTTCGTAAGAAAGCAATAGCACATTGCATTTTTGATTTGATAAATGGGACAGAAGTACTATGTAGTATGACTTTTCTGCGGAATGTAGTTCAGTCTATTAGACTAGCGGCCCATGCTGAAAAAAATATGGGTCATTTGAACCACCAGGTGACCTATCCAGAACGATAAAAGAGCATAAAATAATAAGATTCAGCACTATGCCGTCACTTGTAAGCTGTCCAACTGACTCCTGGTGAGAATTTAAAAGTACAGGTATAGTGAGTACATTTTGGTCATATATTTTTGTACGGCATTCTTACCACCGATAGATCCATGAAAAATAATAAGGAAACGCACAGTGGCGTACAAAAATTGTGCGCCACAAAGTATGATTTTTTTTTATTTTCCGACATTCACCAGGGTAAATTTGGCCATTTGATTTTGTACGGCATCTGTGTCATACTATTTCAACTGCTTCTAATTCATTATTCCGCAACGCCGTACAAAAATCATGCGACAAGGGAAAAAATCGAGGGTTGCAATCCCCTCTCTTTCCGTAGTCCAGGGGGTGATTTACAAAAGTACGGCTTCGGTTCCAAAACATAATCTAGCACTCAAAAGTACTATTAAAAATATTGCTGTCAAAAAATGATAGTCCATTTGAATGTATATCAATAATCATCTTCATTTCATCGTATCCTTGATTTTTACAGCTGTAAAATCATTTGATCCTGTACGGGAACTTCTTTTTTAACATGATGTTGTAAAACACAATCCTTACATAGTATTGCCGTTCAAAATAAACCGTTCTAAAAAGAATTATAGAGAAATACAAAAGCTGAAATTTTGCAAATTAATGTAAAAGTATAAATATCATAGATTAATGAAATATAGCAATTTTTTACATTTTATCCCTTGTTTTAAATAACATTAACATAGATAAATTAGATGTCCAGCAGCGGACGTCTTTTGGCTGAAATGATGATGATGATGAGATAAATTAGGAAAAAATAATGCCGTACATTTTTATGCAGACCATATATTTTAGGCTGATGAAAGTCACGCTACAATTTTAAGGGTATTTTATGGCCATCTGATGCAGTGCGGTATTAACATATTTTTGAAGAGAATAATTGATAATATGATAAAATCACTATGACGTCTAGCAGAATTGAAACGTTGTGTATATTATGTCCAAGAATTGAAAATGAAAAATCCCAGTATCAACAGTTATGTATACTTTTTGGTTTAATATATACTTCAAACGTTATTGATACATACATATAATATATAATTGATTTGTTTCATTGTAATGATGTCAATAAATAAAACAATGATTTTTTAGAAAAAATCTATATATTTTATGATAATAATATTTTTTTTTTTTAGAAATTAGATAAATTTATGCAGTATTGGAATCAGTTACTCAGTTGTTATCGGAATCAACGTCTTCATCGACGTCCGAATTAACTTATCTATTATTTTCTGAAACATAAATATGTATTTGTCAAAATCCAAGTCTTACGTACAAATTTAAGATGTAAAGATTTATTTACCTATGACGTCATCACTTTTATAGTTTCTAACTAGGAACCTAGAATCAAGAAAAGACTATGACTATTAGTAAAAATAAAATATCTAAATGCCGTATAAAAAAAATCACCTTACATTTCGTACAGTTTTTTTTTCCCTTTGGACCAACGAAAATATACGGCATATGAAAAAATATTATCTATGCATAAAATACTTTCAAAATAAATTTATTTCATGTTGTATCAAATCACCCCCTGGACCACGGAAAGAGAAGGGATTGCAACCCTCGATTTTTTCCCCTTGGTACATCATTTTTGTACGGCGTTGCGAAATAATGGATTAGAAGCAGTATTGAAATAATATGACACAGATGCCGTACAAAATGAAATGACCAAATTTACCCTGTTGATAGTCGGAAAATAAAAAAAAAATCAGACTTTGTGGCGCACAATTTTTGTACGGCACTGTGCGTTTTCTTATTATTTTTCATGGATCTATCGGTGGTAAGAATGCCGTACAAAAATATATGACCAAAATGTACTCACTCTACCTGTACTTTTAAATTCTCACCAGGAGTCAGTTGGACAGCTTACAAGTGACGGCATAGTGCTGAATCTTATTATTTTATGCTCTTATATCGTTCTAGATAGGTCACCTGGTGGTTCAAATGACCCATATTTTTTTCAGCATGGGCCGCTAATCTATATTTTTAAATTAGAACTTCTTGTTGTCTTTGCATAATGCTTTTTTATTGCCAAAAACGAGCGCTATTTACGGGTCTGTTACTTAGTCGCAACTGAACAAGCACGACGAGCGCCGCGTCTAAGTATATCAGTGCGAGAAATATAACTGCTGGTGACTGCGAGTCGCCTATAGGTAATGAAAGTCTACAGGAGGTGGTCTGTGACCAGCAAGAAATGCTACCCTTTGTTTACGAGTAGGAGCATATTAAATATCAACCTTGTGAAAAAATGATCATTTCGATCATAGCCCATGATGCATAGTTTTCGTCTAGTCACACACAAAAAAATCAATATCCTGGGACATTTTCACACACATCGGCCTAGTAAACGGTACGCTCCATTAAGACTTGTGGTGTCGGTATTTTTGGATTGTATTGTATTCAGGGCATTTTTTAGCGTCTCGACATCAAACGTGCATATTTTGCGTGGTGCCAACGCTGGCCCAGTAGGTACTTGTTGGAGACCTCACATACATCCTTGTTTTTTATCGCAGATGTATGGAGGTTCGTCACGATGTTTTCCTTCACCGTAAAGGACTTGTGAATATAATATAATATGACATACATAAGCTTATAAAATAAAGTAAATGATTCGGGCTGGGGATTGAACCCAAGACCGCTGCGTAGTGTGCATTTTACCGTCCGACAACAAGCGCTATTATTTGTGATGAACGACGATATAATGAATAATACATAGATATACAGGGTTACTTTTTCACCAGTACAATAAATAATAGTAGACTAAAATACAAATTAATAGCATTTTTTTGTTACTACCCCTTCAAAAAATGCTCGAACTTATCCGCAAATCTAACAAGAAATGTGAACGACTTATTACGCATCTATCGACGTGCATAACTAACGTTTATTTAATTAAACTTTACGTTTAATTATTTAACTTTTCATTCATTCATTAATTCATTCGTTCATTCATTCATTCCAAATATATATTATTAGTAGGTATTTACTAACGATCACTAAAGTTAGCAGTGTACGGAGATATAGAGAGACAGGGGTTCCTGTTGTATCCCCACACTAAAAAACGGTATACATTACGTAAAATAAATATTATTCTAACAATAAGTTTAGTGTCTCCCTGGCACAATTATTTGGAGTTTTCAAGAGATTTTTATCTATTTCTATATTGCATAAACAACCGCTTTTGATGACAAGGTCACATACCTAAAGACACCACATACCATAAGGTGAAAGTGCAAATAAAACATCATCATTTTACGTGTCCTCTATAGATACTTACCGTAAAATTTCATTTTTTTCATCGTTCTGTCGATGTCGGTGGTATAAAAATATACATGTACATGCCACATTTAAGCTTTCTAGTTGATACTAAAGGTGCATGCAGACCAAAAGAGCATTCGCTGTTCTATCCCCCACTCTACGAATTCAACGAATCTCGTTTCGTGTAACGATCGAATTTCGTAGAGTTGGGGGTTAGAACAGCGAATGCTCTTTTGGCCTGCATGCACCTTAACGATCGCCGAGCTTAGCCACGGACGGACAAATAGACACACATACTGGAATATAAGGGACTGTGGGTTGAACTCTCAAATCTTTTTCTTATAATGAACAGACGGTCACCTTCATCATCATCATCACAGAGTTATTCACTTGTCGTTGGAGTATCTTTCAGCCCTCTCTTTCCCGTGCAAGATATGCATAACGTTTTCTTGTCGAGTTTTTTGCCATGACAGTAAAGGAAAATACATTTCTTTTTCTTTATAATTGTTGAAATGGAAATACAATTTACTCTACTGTAGACTTACTAATTGAGCATAATTTAATCTAACAAGGTCGCAATTCTAACCTAACCTAACCGAAGCCACTTTGCCATAGCAGTGAATTACTGCTGACTTGCTGAGGTCGCAGTTGTATCCTAACCTAAACCACTTTGTCATAACAGTCAATTGCTGATAAGGTCGCAATTGTAACCTAACCTAACGTACTTACATTGATATAGTAGTGACTTACTAATAAGGTGGCAGTTCTAACCTAAGGCACTGGTCTCACCGCGAGCTATCGGTTAAAAAACACGAACAAAAGATGCGCACTCCCGTGTAAATAAAAGAGACACTCTCTTTTTAACCGACTTCAAAAAGGAGGAGGTTTACAATTCGTCGAAATCTTTTTTTTTTCTTTATGTATGTTATGTTCCCCGATTACTCGAAGACGCGTGGACCGATTTGAAAAATTCTTTTTTTGTTTGAATGGGTATACCTTCTAGTTGGTCCCATTGTCACCGAATCCAGATCTGATGATGGAATCCTGGAGAAATCGAGGGAACTCTTCAAATGTTGTAGGCACACATGACATTTTTCATTTATTTTCGAAGACTAATCAAGTATTTGCGTCTAGTCATGAACGTTTTAAGTTGGTGATCTGATGATGGAAGGTACAACTCCTTAGCAATTAGGAGTTGGGGGATAATTCTTTAAGTATAACATATTTCGTGTATTTTGGAAGCTATTTGAGTATTTGCCTTTAGGTGGTCATCCTTTCATGTTGGTGAGCTGATGATGAAAGGTACAACTCCTTAGAGATTAGGAGTTGGGAGACAATTCCTTAAATATAACATATTTCATGTATTTTGGAAGCTATTCGAGTATTTGCGTTTAGGTGGTCATCCTTTCATGTCGGTGAGCTGATGATGGAAGGTACAACTCCTTAGAAATTAGGAGTTGGGGGATAATTCTTTAAATATAACACAGTTCATGTATTTTGGAAGCTATTTGAGTATTTGCCTTTAGGTGGTCATAGTCTCATGTTGGTGAGCTGATGACGAAAGGTATAACTCCTTAACTATTAGGAGTTGGAGGATAATTCTTTGAATATATCTATTTAAGTGTTTGCTTAGTAGTTATGACATGTTGGTTAGCAGTAAGTGATTCTTTAAATAATATAGGCATGCTAAGGCTGTTACCTATAATCTTTGAAATTATTCATACTTGCTGATGATACAATGTATATCTCCTTCATAATGGGATAATTCTTTGAATATTTAAGGTATCCAGTTCAGGTTTTCTGGCCTATTACAGTGCAGTACATTCTAATTATAAGTATTTAGAGCATACTAAATAACGATTTTACACAACTAAAAAGCAAAAAATAAAATATTTTAAAATAAAAATAAAACCGCCTTCAAAAATTCGCCCAAACTAAAAAGTCAAAAATAATTTTAGTTCCTACTTCTTAGGATTTCCTACACAAACCTTTAAACCTTTTACCCTATTCATTGAAATAAAATATTATGGCTAGGTATCCTACAGATTTCTTAGAAGTCGGTGCCAAGCCAAATATGTTCTCTTCGCGAGTATATAACTGTATTTGATAGAGGCTAGAGCTTTGTAACTTACTGTCACTCCGGTTATGCTTTCATCAAAATGACTGAGGTAGAACATTCTGTTGATAAAAACATAATCAGAGTGACAGTAAGTTACAAAGCTCTATCTAATATATACCTGAATGAACGTATTTGGCTTGGCACCGACTTCTAAGAAATCTGTAGGGTACCTAGCCATAATATTTTATTTCAATGAATAGGGTAAAAGGTTTAAAGGTTTGTGTAGGAAATCCTAAGAAGTAGGAACTAAAATTATTTTTGACTTTTTAGTTTGGGCGAATTTTTGAAGGCGGTTTTATTTTTATTTTAAAATATTTTATATTTACACGGGAGTGCGTATCTTTTGTTCGTGTTTGTAGCCGATAGTTCATAGCTTAGTAGCTCGCGGTGAGACCGATGCCTTACCTAACCCACTTTTTCCTACCCAGTTCTAACCTAACCTAACGTACTTTGATACAGTAGTGACTTACTAATGAGATGGCAGTTCTAACCTAACCTAACGTACTTTGAGATAGTAGTGACTTACTAATGAGATGGCAGTTCTAACCTAACCTAACCCACTTTGTCCTACCCAGTTCTAACGTAACCTAACGTACTTTGATATAGCAGTGACTTAATAATGAGATGGCAGTTCTAACCTAACCCACTTTGTCGTAGCAGTGAATTCCTAATAAGATCGCAATTGTTCTAGTCTAACCTTACCCAGTTTGCCACAGCAATAATGAACGGTAGTCAAGATCGTAGTTCTAACCTAACTAACCAATCACCTCATCTTTTTCTTAACATTGTCTTATTACATCGTTATAATAAGTATATGTACCAAACCCAATCTACCATAATAGATAATGCATTTCTGCCTAACGTAAAATATATGTATGTGAAGTAAGTTTCGGAGAGTTGTATACACGGTGTTACGTCAGCATTCCGAAAGATTTTAATGCTGGATTCCTGACCATATTTAGAGTCTTTAATGTTATATAAAATTTCCTGAATTCGGCTTGGTTTCAGAGATAATCAACCTTTTTTCGAAATAAGTTTTTCGACGTAACTCGTCATTTAACTTCTTTTGAATTACAATGCTACCACAATGTGTTCTAATATTACCACACCTTTTGCCTGACAATCAAAAAATACGAATAGACTTGACGAAATAACCTGTAGGTACCTAAAAAAACAATTGAAATAAATAATTTAAACAAATTGTTGTTATGATAAAAAGTACTGGAAATGTTAAAAAATATTCAAATCGGCCTAAAAAAAAAGAAAAAAATTTTTTTTTGGTGGAATTGACATAAGGTCTCATAATATTTTGTGTTTATTTTGATGTCTAGAATGCATAGTTAAAATCTTTCGCAGTGCTCGCGTAACACCGTGTATAATTATGTACCTATGCCAAAAATATGGAAATCCAATTTCTGCGAAATAACACATGACCTAAATAATAATATGCCAAAATAGTTTCTGGCAAAGTAATATTCTAAATATTGTTTACAAAAATTGATTATGCCAAGTCTCTTATAACATAAGCGTTTCGAAAAAAAAATGCCATATAGAGGGATTAGAGGGAGCCCTAAACAGACAGAGAGACAGACAGACATACAAACAATGATTTTGAAACTTTACAAAATAAACACACCGTCAGGTGGGCATCAAGTCATGTGGTAATTCTTTATGTATGTCATAAGAAAAGTTATAGTAACTGTACATTGCAAGCACTGCACATCCCCCCGACAGCATTAAATATAATTGCTGTACCCACGATCACGCTGACTTAATACACTTATTTTAATTACTTTATTCGTTAACGTTTATACGTCCGTAGCTGATACTCTTCATGCGTTAGTTTACAATAAATTATATGATAACCATAGATCAGTGATTTTATTTATCACATCCACCATCAAGAATGGGGCAAGTGTTGGGCTCGTACGGTAACTTAAACTCAGATCACATCATCAGTCTATAATTAGTCCACTGCTGGACAAAGGCCTCTCGTATTAGGTACCTAAGCATACGGATGCATTAGGAAGTAAATACCCATAATCGCCACGCAGGGCAAGCTGTTGCCCATCATCCAATATTCAATAAATAATGGTCAGTGACACTTCGAATCCCTTAGTTGACTATTAGGGCACCCACGGGAAGAGTTGGGGTGGTAACAAATGTATTTCTATTGCCATCACCACACGGCCACTCAACTTATACTCATTACATACCATTTTACAAGAATCAGTTGTGAAATTCAGACGGATGCAAAATAATATTTTCTGAATCAGAGTTCGCTTATTATAATAAGAATTGTTTCCCAGCGGAAATACTCTAGATCTTTAAGTTCAATGGGTTCAAACAAGTTTTAATTTCTTAACAAGCCATGTGGACAGCACAAAAAATATTTTAACTACCTACCTATTTGCAGAAAGTATATTTTAAAATAAATATACAAAACCTTGCCTATCAATAATTATGTTTACACATAGGTAAGTAGGTGACTATCAAATTTGCTCAGTGTATTTTAAAGGGATCTGTTACGAATTGAAATGAAACGGTCACATGTACAAAAATCATGCATTCAAACAAAGAAAAACAGGTGGGCAGGCAAATCGACAGGCAAACTATAACTTTCAGCCAGGCTATGAACAGGCACAGAGACGAACAGACAAACAGATCTTCTGATTTCATTAACGTGGAGGTTTATTTAGTTTTTAGGTCATGAAGACTTCAAATTTGAGAATTTAGGTATTCAGTTTAAATCAACGTTTTCTTCCGTATGGACCAACAGACACACAAACTTACTAGGAAGGTGATACGTTGTTTCCTGTAGTTGATTTTTATACGTATATAATAATTATGTATGTATTATGAATTAAAAAACCCACCAAGTGCGAGTCGGACTCCGTACCATTATCAATTTATCATAAAAAATACAGTTAAAACAACCTATCTCAAAAACTATAAGAGATACATCTTGTCTCTTTTTCGTTAATTAAATACGAGTATATGTATTTTACCATCTCTTTTACGCATTATGAAGTATGAAGATAAGTGTTTGTCAACTATCAATAAATTGTAGGAGGTGTATGGTGTGAAGTATTTATTTCGCTCATTTTGTTAGAGTAAGACGTATCTTTACTTATACAGTCGACTCTCGTTATTTCAAACCTGCGATAATTCGAACCTCTCTATAATTCGAAGTTATCACGAGTTCCCTAGAAGATCTCTTGCTATTTCGAAAAAAATCAATACATTTTTAAACACTCGGTAATTCAAACAAAAAAGTAATAGCTACACAATAAAGCCACGCGTTAATTCGAACTCGTGGACGTCAAACATTCGACAATTCAAAGTTACGAGATTAAAGAGGCAAGGACCCTACATTTAAGAAAAGTTGCACGAGCATTTGTTGTTAATTACATATTTGTTTGCCACTCAGTTAAGTTACTTTTCCGTTGGTTATGTGTACAGATTAAAAGTTTACGTTAGTTATGAGTCCTAGAAAGTATAGATGCTTGATGGTTGCTGAAAAGAAGGACTTAATCGAAAAAGTGGAAGTAGGTGGGAAGAAAAGTGAAAAAAATGCATTTAATAAATAACAGTTTATTATTACTTAACAAACACCTCGAACTTTAATTTTTTCTCCCGAATATTTCCGACCATTTGATATTTCAAACTCTCGATAAATCGTAATATTTGGATAAGTCCTTCGAGTTTCGAATTAACGAGAGGCGACTGTATATCATTGGCGGTTCATACAACACAATCCTCACCAAATATCATTACTTCCGAGTATTCCATTTATTGTTTCCGAGTAAATTGGATGTGACGGACAGACACGGACAGAGACGGACATGACTTGACGAATATAAGGTTTTCGTTTTTTGCAATTTTGGCAACGGAACCCCAAAAACAGTTTGCTAAATTAGGAGACGGTTATGAATAAAGGGGTTATAATCTTCCATATCACTACATAATATAAAACAAAGTCGCATTCTCTTGTCCCTATATCCCTATTGTATGCTTCAATCTTTACACCTACGCAACGGATTTCGATGCGTTTTTTTAATCGATAGAGTGATTTAAGAAGAGAAGGTTTTAGGTAGACTATAAAACTTAAAATTATTTGAATAAAATAGTCTGCAAGTATAAAACCTGATAGGTTATCATTATAGGTCCATAAGAGATTGCCTAATCTAAAATCATAATGCCATGTTCATACCTACGTACAGATT
>JALPQI010018384.1:0-31219 GCA_025490895.1 Thaumatotibia leucotreta
AGCATGTTATTTGACAGTTACGACAAAGAGGTAGTGTTTTCGTTTTTGTCGTAACAGATTTCCATAAAAATACTAGAAATTTTTGGGGGCGTAAGGGACATGTGTCTTTTAAATTTCTGGCGTAAGGGACACTATCTCCGAAACTATTGAGTTTACAAATATATACCTAATTGTCTAATGAAGATAAAGCTTTTTCGTAGTTATGTATATAAGAACCATCTAATTCGGATGAATATGTAACAAGTAACGATTTTTTTTAATTTTGGTTTTTGTTTTTTGGCTCTCCTGAAAAGTGGACCTTTGTCCCTTACGACATTTGAAATTTCCAGTGTCGATATTATTGTGAGACCCAGTGTAAGTAATGTATGTCGATGAGAACTACTTATTTAACTTATCTTAAATAAAAATAATCTTCATTACATACCTATCTACGCGACTGTTTCCATACCATCAATAGCAGGCAATTAATGCCCGAGTACAAGGTAACGACGTTTCCGACGTATATTAACCTCCTATTAGTCACTGATGATTTACCCAATAGATAAAGTATATAATGAATTTAACGAGATGAACGGTGCATTGTTGAAAAAACAAGTTGCAGTCACCACTCGGTTAAAATAACTATATCTTGTAAATCTAGTCTATGTATTCATATTCATATTCATATTCATTTATTTTCGTATTAATCATACATTGTCACGTTTTAAATACAATAATTATCAATGTCAAATGGGAATACAAAATAAAATCACAATTTACAATCAACATTTAGAGGTAAATAATTAATATAAAAATAATAACATTCATAAAATAAAAAATAATAAAAAAAAAAAAAAAAATTAAACAATACCATCAATATTTAATTTGCCAAATTTTCTGTCAAATATTCAGACACCGAATAGTAGGCCTTCTGTAACAAATATGATTTGAACTTTAAGGTAAAGCCAAGGTGTATTTATAGTATTAAGCGCTGTACGAGTAGATAGTTATAATGGAATTATTAGCAGTAATAAAATTGTGTGAACCGTTCATTTTAGTGTAAATATTTTTAATTACACCAATTTGTTTTCAAATCAAATTCAAATCAAATTTATTTAATTGTACACACAAATTAAGGATACACAGGAAATCGGTTCGTACTTTACATGAATAAAATATATGTACATTAAGCATTATCCATTCGGGTTGCTCTGGCTCCTACACTAGGCTCAGCCTGTCTCGTAGGTAACCTAATCAAACAGAGTTTACACTTCACGGTTAATGCGAAATTGCCGATCAGTAAATGATACAATAATAAATAAAATTTTGTTTTATAATCAACTTTTCTATTGTACTTCATGCTCGATGTAAGACTTTACTAATTGCTTTTAGTATTCAATATATTATATATAGTTTGAAGTATTGACATCATGCATTATCGTTAACTTTTATGTCCTATTATTGTTTCATTATGAGCAATCTACGGGAAGAAATCTGTGAATATTCGAATACATTGGGGCTGAATTCAATTAAGACTGTAATCCTAACACAACGGTTCAATAGCGTTTCCATAATCAATGAAAGCAATTCGTACCAGATATTACTTTATCTTTAAGTGTTAAAAAAAGATGACCCTGATACGTTGTTGATGAAAGTAGGTGAAAACACTTAACAAGTTGATTACATTTACAGTGTTAAGAATTACAAACTACGAACAAATAAAACATAGAAACCGCAGGCCATACTAAATTGCCTTTCGAAAACGGTCCTGAGTTTTAGTTGACAAGTGTCACCCCCTCTTCAATGCGTCACAGTAATGACTTTTAATAAAAACGTAAACTGCCATTTAAAAATAGTTGTGATGATGGTCCATCAAAGTTTTGATTGGCTTTATTCTATAAACATTTGTCAGACGTTGCGCCGAAATATGCGCGGTGTTAAGAAAAACGCTATCTCCTGCCTTTCTTGGCACAATTGAACAATTGTTTCAGGGGCATTTTTGAGCTGGCGTTAGATGTCCATGTTATATATGGTCTCAGATTACAAAGCTAAGAATTGCAGTCGTAAATGAGCAAAATGAGAAATGAAGAAGAAGTTTTGTGATCATATCCCAAAAAAAATGTTTTGGATTACGTCTTTGAGCAATTCTCTTTATTTTTGCCACTAAAATGAAATATGACAATATGGATAAATTTTATACTATTTCTGCTCAGAATCACGAGCTGATTCCATTTCCAACTAAAAAAAAAATGTCCCAAAAATTTCATACATATTTCGAATATCCTCTTGTGTTACCGCCATAGAAGGTGTATGGAAAATAGTAACACAATAGGAAAAAAAATCATGGGACACTTTTTTTTTCGACGGAAATGGAATCGGCTTGTGATTCTGAGTAGAAATAGTATAAAATTAACCTAAAATTTCATATTTAATTTTAGTGGCAAAAATAAAGAGAACTGCTCCTTTGATATTGATAAGAATTCGTAGGCTGGTAGAATCAATGATGCTGGGCAAGGTCCACCATATTTCCCACCATGACCCAAAATATTTGTAAAAAAAATCTAATGGTATCAGGTACTAAGACAAGAAAATTCCACATAAACTTCCTACAAAAATGTGAGATGCTCTTTACTTATTGCAATTCCCAGTTATAGGTGCCTGCCAGATTAATTTTGGCTCTAACCTTTTTGACGAGAACGACGAACATTATTGACGAGGAAAACGATTACTTTAACTATATATTACATATTTTTCTACAGATTGAAAATTAAGGATTATGTAATTAATATACTTAATAGTTCATTCGTTTTATTTATATTCATGTTAAGTACGGTTATTTTTTCAGGTACACCGACTACTTAGACGAAAATCAATTTTGAAATGATACCAAGATGGCGTCGTATACTATCGAAATGTAAGTTCATGTAAATTTAAGTACATAATTCACACATATTTTTATTGATAGTTTTTATTGATTTTCGTTAAATTGGACAGGTTACTTGACATTAATAAAAGCTGCCTGGTATATTGGCTTTTGTTAATTTCGTAATTTGTTTTTTTTTTTGTTTTCATACACAACAATAATTGACATGGCAAGTGTGAGAAAACTTTTAGAAAAAGATCGCAGGTGACTGACGGCACATGTCAAAATAAGTAGCATTAGGAAGTAATAAAGGTTGCATGCAGTACACTTGTTTAGTCATTAAACTTATTTTTTTTAATAACTCAATAACAGTAAGAGTTACGATACTAGTTTCTTAGATAAATATATTATTTTTGACCTAAATAAGCTTCCCGTTCATTTAACGGAAATCAATAAAAACACGGTGTATAAATGCCCATTTATATTACCAAAGATTGGAAAGCTGTGAAAATTTTGTAAATTATGAAACAATTCATACGCAGCTGTGTTTCTAGACAAAATATATTGAAAATAAGCAATATTTACGTGTAAGCTTACGAAATGTGAGGAATTTGTATGTTGAATACTCGTATTAAAATTTTATTTTTACTGCTACCACATTCATGGCTACATGGAACCTCCTATTAATCAGAAATTGAGAAAGTTTGTTATGTTGAATATGTGTGTTTCGTGCACTATCGGGATACGATGTCTACTTTCGACTAATGTATCCTATTAGTTCCTCGTACCTACAATCTCCATTAGCAATGCCTCTCATCAATCCCTTTGAGATTCGGTTCTGTGTGTAATTGATACCTGATTATTATCATTGATTAATTATTATGTTCACACAATACATCTAATCTGTATTAAATACGCTATCAACGCTGAAAAATGGGGCAGCTAAATGATAATACACACGCATTTTTGCAAATTACATGGATTAACATTACGTTTTAGTCTATTTTTCAACGAAATATATGAGTATTTTTATACGTGAAATAAAATGAAAATTCTGTATAAAATGCTAGGAAAAATATTTGCAAATCAATTAGAAAACAGTACCCTTCATTTATTATTCGAGGAAAGTTTCCGCTGTGAATGTTTTGCTTATATACTTACTTCAATGGGCAACAAAATGAGCAAAGTTGTTGAATGACAAATTCCAGAATAAAATTGACGTTAGGAATATTAAATAAAGTTTCCCCTCGACATTTCCGTGGTTGTGATAGAACAATTTATATTTTCATCGTAAGTGTGTAGGGGTAGGATATATTTAAATACATGATTTCTTACACTGAAAGCATCGCCCAAAAAATAAGATGAATAGATAAAAGTGGTATGAGATTATTGGGAATTGATTTGTTCTTGTAATTTTTGGCGATGGTGTATTCAATAGAAATTTGGATTATTTGTGTAATAAGTTTATTATCTTTTGCCATTAGTACGTTGGTTCACCTATCAATCCGATCCACTGTGACAAATTATTATGTCATATTTTGGACTGTAGGCCAAAATATGACATAATAATTGCGTTTTTTGCCGAAAACCAACCATTCCATTGGACCAAATTAACAGAATATTCCAGTCAACCAACTACGGCGTTATTATGAAAGAACACTACATCGTTTGATTTTCTCTGCTTAGTGTTCCTAATTCCCCAGCGGTACGTCTTGGGCATCATGGGACTGCTGGCAGTGTGCAACGCATACACGATGCGAGTGTGCCTCAACCTGGCAGTTACTCAGATGGTCAACAGCAGTGGGAACCACAGTGGGCACTACGACCCCAATGCTTGCCCAGATGACAGCGAAACTATAGCAAATGGGACAATCAGCAGCAAACCTGTAAGTATCAAAACTGATATAGTTTAGAACCTTTTCTCTTCGTTTTTTTATGGAAATGTCTGAATTTTCGGAGGGCCATATGTACTGAAAAACGTCTTACGATACACGTGTGAAAACAAAATACGTAATTTGTGTCGAAAGCACTCCCTTTTTTTGTTTGTGCTTAAATTTATATCCATTCGTTTTAAACTAAATTTTTTTCGCACTTGTATCGTAATGGACTATACTACTTTAGGAGACCAGGGGAAATATTTAAGTCACCTGTTTAGAGTAGGAAATTGTTCACTAGATTAGAAAAAGTAAGGATAAGGTTTTGGTCAAGATTGCTTTAATAGAATTACTCTTTTATGTTAAAAATCACAAAGAAAGTCGTCAGTAACCAAGACAGTCTATTAGGAACCAACTCAGTAATTTTAAAATGAATTTAAGTAGGTAATTTAACATTAAGATTGTTACTACATTCGAAACGTAGTTGTTGAAGCCGTTTAAAACCTGTTAAAACACTTAAACAAAACCACTTGGAAAGTCTAATCCCAACGTTAAAAGGTTAAATGCCACTCACTTCAGAAAAACAGAGATTAGGAAAAGCGGACTTTTGAAACAAAAGTTTTGAAAGCTTCTCGTCTCGATCTCGACTCAACACTCACTCTGACTGTTGTTTCATCAGTTATTTTGTACCTACTATATTCAAGAACTTAAAGTAAAACAATTTTTACTTAAAGTAAAGTTATTCAAATACCGAAGCCTAGCAACAAGTACTTTTGAATCGTCAGAAACAATATCAAAACTATAAAATAATGCACAATAACAACGGGAAGTGCTTTGTTTTGTTGGAAACAAAATTATTAACATTACGGCCTATTTCACAATCCCTGAATAAATATACTCGACAGATAAAATGATCATTATCCTTTTCGCCACCACGTATATAAAAAAGGACAGCTAACAATTACGTATTTTTTTTTTATTTTATTCAGCCTATATTTGTGTCCCACTGCTGGGCAAAGGCCTCTCCCCTCAAACTCCACGACTCCCGAGTGTGTGCTTCCTCCGGCCAGTTGTTAAAAAGGGCATCCAGGTCGTCCTGCCATCCCAAACGGAGATGTAATTTATGATGGTTAAATACCTACATTATGGACTTGTTTCACCATTCCGGAAGACATTATTCGAATTTAAATAGTTTATTTTCACAATTAGTTAATATGGTCCAAAATACTGTACAAGTGCTTATGTATATCATAACATTTGTTGGTGCGTGTATCGACTGTTCATTCAAATGCAAAATATCTTGTCTACGTCTCGTCATTGTTACAATAATATAATGTACTTACTTACAGAAACACTTCAGCGTGAGTTATGTACATTTATTATTTATTTTCAACTGAAATAAATTAAGTATCAATGGAATCGTTGTTGCAGAAAAATATCTAGATAAAGAAATACTTAACAGCATATACAAGATTGGTTATTTGCCTCGATTCCAATATAATCACAACATAAAGGTATATTCAACATGAATAAATGTGGTATACCACTTTTTGACCTTATTATAATTACCACGAGTGTCGAAATCTCGTGGTATAATAAGGTGAAAAAGGTAGGTAAGGTAGACCACATTTATTTGTAGACTGTATTGAAAATATTTGAAACTTGACAAAGCAATTAAATCTGAATCACAATACCTAGGTTATAAATTGACTAAACCTGTCTATGGCGTCAAAAGCGACAGCTACCGTACAATTTGGGAGAATGCTGTTTGCCTTCGACTCCTAGTTATATAGATACGTAAATAAGACTTGAACGGCTTTTTATGCAGTCTGTGTTTTGAATTATGCAAGAACCTGTGTTTTTTATATTTATTTTCAAAACTACAATTTATGTACATAGATTAAATCTGACTAATTTACTTAACCTAACCTATATCTAAGATTGGCCCTTGTGGCATTGTACCGAGGATGCTGGCGGCATTTCCTCGCTGTATCGCAATACTAATGCGTTTTGCGAGGAAGTCGCCAGCTCTTCGGTCTTTAGTTACATCAACCAGACGTTTCGCGATCTCAGCAAACAATTTATGAGTTTTGTATGAGTTTTACTTTTAGGAAAATTGGTTTTCAGTCATTAATATTATATTTGAACAATGATGGTAATACGAATTAGATCATCTTTAGGTAATGAGGTGAAGTCACCCGATTTATTGTCTGTCTGTTAATAAATATCGATTTGAATTATGAATTAAACAGCTTACCTAAATATTTCTATTTTCATGTTGTAGTTTAGTAGCTAAAAATATCATATTTCTGTAAACTGAAAAAATTATGTTACTGATCGTTGACTTTGCTCGAATTTAACCGTCATACCTATATGTAAACTACAATTTTGTCAAGGTTTATCACTCCATAGCTATTATACATAAATCTCCTTTCTAAAAAAATACTCCATTTTAAAACACGAATATGTGTTTTTTAAGTGTCATTTCGTTATCATACTTCCCTATGCAAGAGTACCTTTACCTTTGTAAGTATAATTACCTAAGTATAATGACTTTAAACATAGGTATTTACAAAACAAAGTTGTCTGAAGTGTAATGAAGTTGACCTTTGAGGAAGATTTACTTACCAACCAAAGCGTGAAGCTTCTCGGAGTCTCAGTTACGGAGTTAGGTAATCTGAAGCACCGACTTTGGGTGTTTGAAACTATTGCTAGTTTCAAGTTTCCCGATATAGTTATAGTTCAAGACGCGATAAAATTAATCCTAAGTGGCTGTAAAGGGCCTTGATTATAAACTAATAGCGCAGGATATATTATCAGCTCTACTTGATACTTATAAATAGTAAAGTAGGTGAAGGACAAAATGAGGTTAAATCTAATGAAATTATGGCAAAAAATGCTTAAGTTAAATAAGATGGCAAAGATAATAAAACATCTTTTTATAAATTGTTTTAGATTAGTGTAAAGCAGTCATAAAAAGTACAATGCCAAGGTAAAGGCAGTTATACCCGAAGATTAATGCTGTTATCAAGTAGAAGCGTTTGCTTAGATGATAAGCTACAATTTTATTTTTAATTGAAGGAACTGCGCCATACAATGATATGCTACGGTTTTTAGGGTTCCTTACCCAAATAGTAAAATGGGAGCCTATTACTATAGCTCCGCTGTCTGTTCGTTTGTCTAAATGTCTATCTGCCTGTCATCAGGTTGTATCTCGTGAACCGTGATACTTAGACAGTTGAAGTTTTCACAGATACTGTATTTTTAATGCCGCTCTAACAATAAATCCTAAAAATAAAATAAAATATTTTAAAAATAAAAATAAAACCGCCTTCAAAAATTCGCCCAAGCCGAATACGTTCATAGGTATATATTAGATAGAGCTTTGTAACTTACTGTCACTCCGATTACGCTTTTATCAACAGAATGGTCTGCCTTAGTCATTTTCATGAAAGCATAACCGGAGTGACAGTAAGTTACAAAGCTCTATCAAATACATATAAGTACTCGCAAAGTGAACATATTTGGCTTGGCACCGACTTCTAAGAAATCTGTAGGGTACCTAGCCATAATGTTTTATTTCAATGAATAGGGTAAAAGGTTCAAAGGTTTGGGTAGGAAATCCTAAGAAGTAGGAACCAAAATTATTTTTAACTTTTTAGTTCGGGCGAATTTTTGAAGGCGGTTTTATTTTTATTTTTAAAATATTTTATTTTTTGCTTTTTAGTAGTGTAAATATAAAATCGTTATTCGGTATGCTCTAAATACTTATAATTATAATGTACTGCACTGTAGTAGGCCATAAAACCTGAACTGGCGAACTTATATGAATACAAAAACAATTTCAAAGGTAACAGACTTAGCATGCCAATATTATTTAAAGAATCACTAACCGCTAACCGACATGTCATAACTACTAAGCAAACACTTGCATAAATCTCGAAAATGTATGATCCTCCAACCCCTAATCGTTAAGGAGTTATTCCTTTCATCATCAGCTCATCAACATGAGACTATGACCACCTAAAGGCAAATACTCGAATAGTCTCCAAAATATATGAAATATGTTATATTTAAAGAATTATCCCCCAACTCCTAATCTCCAAGGAGTTGTACCTTACATCATCAGCTCACCAACATGAAAGGATGACCACCTAAAGGCAAATACTCAAACACGAAATATGTTATACTGAAAGAATTATCCCCCAACTCCTAATTGCTAAAGAGTTGTACCTTCCATCATCAGATCACCAACTTAAGATGTTCATGACTAGATGCAAATACTTGATTAGTCATCGAAAATAAATGAAAAATGTCATGTGTGCCTACAACATTTGAAGAGTTCCCTCGATTTCTCCAGGATCCCATCATCAGATCTGGATTCGGTGACATTGGGACCAACTAGAAGGTATACCCTT
The DNA here is from genome assembly GCA_025490895.1 of Thaumatotibia leucotreta. Lineage (NCBI taxonomy): Eukaryota > Metazoa > Arthropoda > Insecta > Lepidoptera > Tortricidae > Thaumatotibia > Thaumatotibia leucotreta. Next base: position 9,135 of record JALPQI010018384.1, read on the forward strand.
TCAAACAAAAAAAGAATATTTCAAATCGGTCCACGCGTCTTCGAGTAATCGGGGAACATACATAAAAAAAAAGATTTCGACGAATTGTAAACCTCCTCCTTTTTGAAGTCGGTTAATAAAATTGACATTTGAGGCGGCTTCCATACTATACACATAAATTTTACGATAAATTTATAATGATACGGAACCCTTCGTGCGCAAGTCTGACTAGCACTGGCCATTTGCACGCTTAGATGGCTAAATAGTTGATAGCCGTAGATTTCCAATATCCAGGTGATAATAATCGACACAAAAGAGCAATGTAGAAAAATATTTCGATGTTCAAGCTATCATTCATAATATAAATATGTTCAGCTAAAAATACTGTTTCTTTTCAGCACGCGATATTCGACTGGTCGGAGTCCACTCAAGGATTGATACTCAGTGGCTTTTACTATGGATACGCCATTACGCACGTCCCTGGGGGATACCTGGCGGAGAGATATGGTGGCAAATGGACGCTCGGAATAGGGCTGTTGAGTACGGCGGTGTTCACGCTTTTGACGCCTGTGGTCGTCAAGGCGGGGGGCGCGACATGGCTGTTCATTTTGCGAGTTCTACAGGGTATGGGTGAAGTAAGTATTTTATATTTTAAGGTGAATCAAGAAAAATGTAAGAGTTTTAGGGTGTATTAAATAAACGGTTGACAAGTCTGGATTATTTTGGGTTCATTTTACAGAATGATCAACATAATACTAGTTTATCGACCCTTTTTTTGTGCATAACATCTTTCAAAAATCGGAAGAAATTTTGGTTAACAGCCGAATATTAAGAACGTTTTTTCCTAAATTATTTCCTGTTTGTTCGTATTTAAAAATAAGGTAGACAAGAGCAGTCGTAGACGGAGTTATGTTACCCGACCGCTCCTGCAAAGTCTTGTAACTAGGCTATAAAATCAAAAACGAAACGCTTGCTGCATAGTTACAAAGTCTGTATGCAGGGAAGGTCAAGTAACTCGAATGTACATGGAAACATCTACGTATGTCTCCTCATTGACATCATCAAATGAATGATTAGAGGCATTATCAGTGTTATAACTGCTTCCCTGCTTACTACGTAAATAATAATAAACTAATTGGTTTGAGAAAGGGTTTAATTGTAAAATCTGTGTCATTAACGACTTTACTGTTACGACTGAGGCTTTAATCATATACTATTGTATTTACTTAATTGATATTTTATAGGCTGTAAAAGATCTCACCAGAAGTGCGGTTACGAGTTGCGTAAGAAATTTAATCGTACAATAAGTGATATAATTAAGGCTATAGAAATGGATTATTACGTCACGATTCTTTTCTTCTCTTTTTTTTTCTTGGACATTTATGCATAATTCGACCTAAATAAAATAATTTATATTATTCTCTAATAGCTGGCTATGCAATTGATTGTGTAAGAACTAAGAACAATCTTTTTATTTTGCGGTGTATTTCACAGCCATGATATATACATAAAATCACGCCTTTTTCCCAGAGAGATAGGCAGAGATCACGGATTTCCATTTAGTACAATCCTAGCAGACTACTTTTGATCCACTCACTTTCATAAAATTCCACATACGTATATGCTCGTCGGTTTAAAGTACTTCTGTAGGCTTATGATAGTACTCTGTATATCGTCGTTGCCGTCATGTTTTAACAAGTATGCAAGTGCCAAAGTGACGCGTAGCACGATAAATAGATAAAACGGGACCATCATAAGCCAACTGACTTGGCCTTTTTGCAACATTGCGCAGACTTCACGCTATAATTAAACAATTAAATATCGTTTTCAGGGCCCCACGATGCCAGCTCTCATGATTGTGTTAGCACGATGGGTACCGCCCCATGAGCGCGGCCGCCAAGGCGCCATCGTCTTCGGTGGCGCACAGATTGGCAACATCTTTGGTTCCTTCATGTCTGGCTTTCTTATGGCTGGAGATGGAGACTGGGCCAATGTCTTCTATTTCTTCGGAATGTTCGGGATCATATGGTTCGTGTTTTGGGTAAGTTTTGAAATACGATAAACGTAGCTGGACGTAGATATAATCAGTGAACAAATTGACGTCACTATTTGGAGTAACTTGAATTTAATCGAAATATAAGTGATATATTTAAATTAATTTATGAATTATATTTGCTATCCGAATTTAGAGCCGACTACTACAAAGAGATGTACAATATGTACCTAGATAATTAATCAATCACACTCTCTCCTTAACCCGTTTCAAGAAATAAATTTATTCTTGACTATAATATGTGTGTAGGTAATGAGTAAGTAGTAATAAAAATAAAAAGTGACCATATTCTAAACAGTAGGTATTTCTTTAAAAATTCCTCAACAACATGATAATTTTCCATACATTAAGTGCACTATAAATCTGTTAAGCAGCGCACGTAGATATGTTTTATGTATTACATGGACATGTTTATAATTATGAGATATTTATGTATACATACATACGCAGGAGATGTGCTCAGATTATTATCGTGAGATCAGAATGTCATCTAAAGTCCTACAAAAAAATATCAAGTCTTGATTATTCAAAGGGATTTAAAATCCTGCTTGCACATAAATAGATAATAAAACTATGAATTTTATTACTTGTCACTTTTCATATGAAAATCAAACGTTTTATGAAAATACCAAATATTGAAACCCCATGGTGGTGTAGCACTCCGCACCAATTTAAGATGTCTACCTTATTGGACCAGATTTTGTACTATTTATAACAATCACATAATTGATAATCATGCCTTTCAGGGGTTGTTATGCTACAGTACTCCAAACACACACCCGTACATTTCCGACGAGGAACTGAAATACCTCAACGAACACGTCACGAGCTCCGAAAAGTCCAGCATCCGCGATCCAGTGCCGTGGAAGGCTATCGTCAGGTCGGTCCCTGTTTGGGCTCTGCTGTTTGCTGCTGTAAGTAAAACATAATTTAGGGGTCGGAACTATGGGTGCAAAACTTTAACAATACTTGTCAATATACACACCCAAACATTGTAAGTTTCAGATTCCGAGATAAGGAATAAAATTGATTACAGATTTTTCAATAATATTCGTATTTTTCTTGGCTAAAGTGTTCCCATAAATGTTTATTTTAAAGTTTTGTTAAAGTTTTGCACCCATAGTTCCGACCCCTAATAATTTATATACGAGCGTGAAATTAAGTAAATAATGAAAGGGAGATTGCAAAAAAAAAAAACATAGTTAATGGCTCCAATTAAAACAAAACTTAACGTCACATTGTTGTCGCGAAGTTAATATATTATGTACCTATATAAAATATCATGGTTATAGTAGAAACGTGAACTACATTGCTGCATGTGACCCACATATGTCTAAATTGTTTATATTACCTATTCCTATCTCACTCATCTCTGGATCGTGCTTGTCATAAATAAATGTTTGTCTCTCTCAGTCTTATAGACATATTGATAAGACCGAAACTAACAAACAATACTTAGCGGCTTGCTAAGTTAGGAGACGTTATTGAATAAGGGGGTTTTTTTAAAAGATAAACTTTCGTAACACAATGCATACGATCGTGATTTTTGTTTTCACTAAAAGGAAACAAATATTACAAGCACCAATTAGAGACGAGTGAGAATAACTTAATTAGGATATAATATAGAAAAGTACAGACATATTTGGGTAATACGCAGCAATATAGTAGTTCACGTTTCTCATGTAAACATGAATTCTTATCCAGCTAAATATGGTGGTATTTTCTATTTTCTGTTTAAGGAAATTTGAAAGACTCAAGAGAAGTCATAGAGCAACTGGGTCTTAGACAAATTGCCAATCGCTAGCGATTGGCAATCGTCGCTTAATCGTCGCTTAATCGTCAATCGTAAACGAAAGGCAGCTAACTGTTTTTGTCACACTAATACGAGTATGAAAGAATGATAGAGAAGGAAAACTACGATACGCTACTAAGCGTTAGCGATTGGCAACTTGGCTAAGCATCCTGACATCTGTTTTTGTTGATGTAAGATTAAAACGCCATTAAAACAAAATTGCTATTTTTGTATGATGCCAGTCAACTAACAATTCAGAGCGCAAACATTAAGTAGCATATAAAGTGAAGAATGTTATGATATTATGACGTGCACACGGAATATTTTAACAGCTCATTGTGTAGCCGCGTGAAGTAGCAAAGTGTGTAAATACTTTTTTCTACTCCTGACCTTTTTTTTGCTAGTTACATAGCTACGCACACTATTGTAAAGTTATACATAATTACATCTGTCATAAGTCTATAGTCTATTTCTCAAAAACGCACTCTCAGCCGGTATCGTAATGTCGCAGCGTTGTTCGGAAAGAGAAGGCACGCGAGATATATGGGCGTCTCTCGCTGTCAGACGTCGTCACTTTCCGAACAGACTCAAAAACGTACTGCGGTCTGCCACAGACTGCCACATCACACTCATGATGGACGCCATATTGGATTTGTTCCCATCTTCGAGTTTTTACACTGCTACCAACATTAGTACGCGATTATTTATTACAATAATTACAATTATTAACTAAATATTTAGAAAATAGAATAAAAAATAGTTTTTTTCAATTATTTTAATTTGATATATTATATTTTTGTACCAATAACTAATTTCATATTATGCAAAAGTATTTGATCACAGGCAAGTAAGCACGATTTTAAAAGCAAAGTTATCCATAGACAATGACAGCTGCATTAAAAAAAAACCTTCCCGCTTTCCGCTATCAGTTGAAAGTCCTGCCGCGAACTCCGACATTGAGTTTCGATCATTTGTCTCTGTCACTTGAACAAAATTATTATTAGAGTAACAGAGACGGATGCTCGACTTTTGCGAATTTCGAAGTTCGTGGACGGCCCCCAGTTCAGTATAAGGCAGTATAGCGCTCGGTTTGATTTGAATCGATTTGCATTAAAGTTTGTGCAGTGCCTAAAATCTATCTAAAATATGAGTTTTTCATCATTAATTTGTAATCAATAATGTTCTGCCTGCTGTTCTTGGGAATGCAGGTAGGGATGAGCTATCAATGTTATATTAGTTATACAAACTATGTGCTTATTGGTGACAACAGGAATACGTGTGTGGCGTTCAGTAATATAGGATATTTTATGAGTTCTGTGTATGCTATGCCTCTTAGTCGTAGAAAAAGTATAGTATGCAACGTTGTATTACTAGTTCAAAAAATGCTCGCGACGGCTTAAATTGCGATACTCGCCCTTTGGGCTCGTATCGCAACTCACGCCGCTCGCACTTTTTGACCCTTGTAATACCACTATTGCATAAAATACTATATTTAAATTGTACACTCCTTTGTCACACATTACCGCCTGACGGAAAACGTTAAAAAGGCAATTAAATGTACAATATGCATTTACATTCTTCATCTACAAGAGCAAAATAATAATTTTAGAGTCGCTAGTAGGTTTGATCCTCTACACAAACGTTATATAATATCGATCTTGTTTCAGAATCAACTTACCTATTTTAATGAAATTTTGTAGATTTTTAAAAATCATGATATACAAAATAGGAATACAAGTTTTGCACTAAAACCCCAAAAATAATGTTCAAGTTCAACTAAATACTACAATCAAATTATATTATACATTGGAGTTAAAATCTTTTTCCTAACTAGTGCGGAACTTTGCGCACGCTTCGCGTGAGTAAATTTCTCTTTTTAAGGCACATGTTATGAAAAAAGTCGTTCGATATACATGTAAAAACATCTTTTTAACTCGGGTGATTGTCGTCCTCGTTTCACTCGGGCTCCAACTTTCACCCTCGTCGAAAAATATTTTTTTTGCACTTGTATCGAAATGTACTATTTCCACCCTAGACTATAATTTTCAATTTTTTACCAAGTTTATTAAGAAAATAAGTTTATAAACTGGAATAATTGCCAATATGCAGCCGCCTACTTTAGCGCGTGAGAATGGTGGAGTGGTAGAAACCTATTTGATTGGGGTGGTAGAAATTGGACCGGGAACAGAAAATAAAATAGAATAGAACAGAATTTTTTTTTTGTTATCGATCACGAACTACGCTTAGCTATAGCCAATCCTCATTTTAAATAAAATGTAATGTTTCATTCAAGATTGGCCACGATTGGGGTTACTACACAATGGTAACAGACCTGCCCAAGTACATGACCGACGTGCTAAAGTTCAACATAGCAGCCACAGGCACCCTTACTGCGATCCCGTATCTCGCCATGTGGATCAGCTCATTCATCTTCGGCTTGGTCTGCGATTATTGCGTCAAGAAGAACTGGCATACGATTAAGACTGGACGAATTATTCACACAACTATTGGTAAGAACATAATGATGTGTCTTTATTAAGATAAAATTAATTTTCGGACTAAGTCAATTCGCGTTTGTGATACAAAATATACAGAGTTCATTACCAGGAGCACCACACTAGGCCAGCGGCCCTACCGCAAAAAAGCAAATTCGTAAATTCCGAGGATTTGTCTCTCTCACTCTAATGATGCCTTCGTTTGAGTGACAGACAAAAATCATCGAAATTTTCGAATTTCGATTTTCGCGGTAGTAGGCCAGGCCTGTACCGCGGGAATGAATTATTGAGGAATGTTTTTCCAAAGAGCTTATATTATATGGTACATTCGGTAGAAATTTTCAATATTCGACAAGTTTTGATGACATACATAATTATTTAAAATATAATGTGTAAAGAACTGAATTCAAATATACACAATTGGCTAAGTTAAGTTCCGTACCTACTATACTAAATTCTACTTTGATTCGTACTTTATTTTCAAAGTGGTCACCATAATTTTATGTAAATATTTGTAAACCAGTGCGAAGTATCGTGTAATTGCTTCTACGTGAGTTACGAGTATCCTTAATAGCGTCACTCCCAAAGGGATAAGATACGAATGATAATCGCCAAGCAACTCGTAAACAACCCGCTTGAACGGTTTACTGGACCCTAGGGGCCTGGGAATTGGAAATTTGGGGCATGAAGGACAAATTACTGGATATATTGGTTAATTCTAACATTGTGACCCTGATCAAATAATAAATTATGGTCGTTCTTTAATCTGTCAACGTGACATGTAAAATTGCGATAATTAATTCTACGAGTATATTGCATCGTTAGGGTACTGTCAACTAAAGCAAAATTATCTTTCTTCATCCATATGGTCAAGCGACAAAGTGGTACATTTTACTAAAATGCCTCTTTATGTGTATGTTCTGCATATGAGTCAAATCACATACACATATAAAACGTTTCAGTTCTGTAGAGCAGTATGGAATTTCCACGAGTTTATTCCAAATTAACCATGTAACACTAACGAACTATCTATTCGTAATCACTGTTTTGTTTAAAAACTTAATAAAAAGGAAAATGTTTGAGGTTTGAAAATGTCAACCTTTTCACAGTCTCGTTCGTAATAAGTTTGTTATTGTTCTAGCGGCCGCCGGTCCAGCGATTTGTATCATATTAGCTTCGTACTCCGGATGCGACCGGTTGGCAGCTGTGGCTTATTTTATTGCATCTATGGCGCTGATGGGTGGATTCTATAGCGGTATGAAGGTAAATATTTTCAACACATTATGTTCTTGAGGGTTCTCTTAAGGCGAAGTATAAGCAAAGACTATATAACGTCTATCAACTGATATGATGATTAAAGATTACTGATACTGTATTTTTTAGATCATGTTTTATGCAAAAACATTCGGTATAGCATAACGATAGCACAACATAATAATAGCCTGCATAATTTTCATCAATAAGGATAACTTCAAACTAAGAGATTTTACTATTTTTATGCAATAAAAGTAAAATTTTTAACAAAAAGTTACTATACGTTACGTATGTTTGATTTTTATGAACACGTTGAATGTTAGTGTGAACATTGAGAATACGAAAGCATTCGAATCGCATCGGAATTGCAATAGTTTTACCTCGTACTCATATAGACGTAAAGTGTGGTAAAGTTTAAACATTCATACGCTAGTGCAAAATACAATTTCTTTAGCTTTTCACGGAAACGTTTGAATTTATCTTTTTGCCTCAGTTAGCTTCAGTGTCATGAAACTGAAGTTGATACAGAACTTGTGTTACCGATATGATTTCGACCGTCGAAAAAAAACCGAATGATAAAAGATTTCATGCAACTGTTACCTATTATGTAACTTGAATCGTTTTGCTTTAGATTGGATCCTGTATTTTTCAGTTTATACAAGGTGAAATTTGAAAGGCTGCTCTCCGTTTAAGGGCTTGTTCAGTATCGTTTTTCAATTAGGTAAAAGAGAATAATTTTTGTTTTTACGTGATTTTTTTTTATTTTCCTATGGGGCTGGTCTTTCAATTCTTTCATATTAGCCGACGCTTCATAGAGAACCAATTATTTTTTGGAAAATTTTTTTTTTCCTCCTTTTTCCAAACCGGAACACGATACTGAACATGACCTTTAAATTTCACCTTGTATAATGTATGTTATTACTACCGTTGACTGTATAGGTACATGTGAAATAAAATCAATCTCATCTTGCAGGTGAACGCTCTGGACCTGGCGCCAAACTACGCGGGTTCCCTGACCGCCATGATAAATGGGACCTCTACTATATCAGGCATCATCACGCCGTACTTGATAGGGTTATTGACGCCCGATGTAAGTAAACATAATATTATGTAGGTATTCTGTGGGGTGGGTCGTTTTTTGGCATTTATTAATATGGTAATATCTTATCATGTTAAAATAATATCTAATATCATAAATAATTAAGATTAGCACCTAATATGTCTATATTTGTCGAAAAATATATCGACGCTGGAAAGGAGAAATTGGATAAGCGACACAGTGCGTACTTTACAGGAGAAGCAAAAAACCGCCGAGATTTTCGAAAAAAAATCATTTTAATTAATCAGCAGGCCAAATCAAATAATTGAAGCATTATTTATGGGCATAAATATGTTTTCTATGTGATGTTTTAATTATTTAACGTATTCAAGTGTTATTTAATGATTTACTGTCGCTTAAGCAAAATGGTCGGAAAAATTGATTCAGGTAAAATTATCTAACCAACACGTTGTGTAAGAAATGAGGAAGGTAAATTGGTCCACCCGAGACTTACATAACGAATGTATCCCGTTAAAATTATCTAACTGCCGAAGTGGCTTATTTTATATTCGGGTAAAAATATATAAATTGATAAAATAGCATAAATATATCATTAAGAAATATCCACATACTTAAAATGAGAAACTATTTTAGACTTCAAGTTAGTCATATTAATTACATGAGTAACATTCCGTGACTAGTAAACGAATTTACTTACACGTGAAAAAAGAAAAACTGTTTTAGGATTTTTTATAACATTATTCCAAAAAGTAGGTAAATAGTAAAAAGGGATATGTGAAGGGGATGGTTCATAAATAAATGGAGGTAAAAATGGATAAACGCCAATAAGTAGTTCAGATATCATAGTCAAGTAATATTGTCTAACCGTCTTCAATTTTAAATTAAGATGAAGGTAAAATTGTCCAAACGACATGAGAACATATCATACAGTCAGGTAGAAATAGCTAACCGACAAGTGAAGTTTAGTTGTTACACAGCAAAAATATCCAAGTAAAATTTAACTTGTCATGACGAATAGGTAAAATAATCCAAGATTAATTATGTTGAATTATATTTTATCTAATCTCCAAATTACTAAAAGTTGTCAAAAACCAAGTCGTTTAGTAATAAAAAATGGTCGAAAGTTCTCTAAATCACCAATGGGATAAGCGACACAAATGTTGTCAGATGGATACGAAACTAGAGCTCATTCGACGCAAAAAAATTCGCCGATTCTAACGGTGTATATAACTCAATATCTTCAAAAGTGTCGCTTATCCAATTTCTCCTTTCCAGCGTCGATATAATTATTTTTTTCAATTAAATACCAAAACTAACAAAAATATCTAAACAAAATTTACTTCATCGGCTGGTAGAGGGCTAAAAGTATATTGCAATATTTTTTATAGTATTTTTCCTAGAATCTACAAAAAACGAAACGAGCCCTATCGCGTTTATGATATCCAAAAGTGCTAAAAAACGACACACCCTAGTATTCAGGCCTGCTATCGCGAACACAGAAATTCGTAAATTTTGGGGATTTTTCTCTGTCACTCTAAATCCCATAAATCCCTAAAATTTACCAAGTTCTGTGTTCGCGGTAGCAGGCTAGGGTGACGTATGGGTCGTAGAGCAGGAGTGACCTCGGTACTAGGGACGGTCCCGCTACGCAACTTTCACTATCTATGGAGGCAACCAAGAAATTGTAAATGAAAATCTCCCAATTATGAGCTACGTAATTGATTTTCCGAACATACTTTAATGAAATATTATTACAGAAAAAGATATGATATAACTACGTATTAATATTATTTACTACAGAGGTCTAATTTCAATTGAAGGAATGTTTACAAAAACAACATAACTAGCATGTTTTCCAAATTTGAGATTTGATCTCATACTGTTCGTCATCAAAGGACCTACAGAATGTGAAAAAAAATTGTCTAAAAACTTTCCCGTTTGGCAAAAAAATGGAAAATATTTTATTTCCCATATTAAACTGCACTAAAAATAAAACTGCAGCATTAATACTCAGAGTAAACCATATTCTAAATCGACTTATAAAATGGGGAATATTAGCGTATACGACGATTTTTTTTCAATAAAAAAATTTTTTTTTTGAAAATTCCTCCCTTAAATCCCTTTAAGGGAGGAATTTTCAAAATCCGTTCTTAGTGCGCCTCTAGACATTATAAAGAATCTAAATGCCAAGTTTGAACTCTCTAGGACCAGCGCACAGTGGTCAGGCGTTCAAAGAACAGTGCTTAAAATTCAAAAGTCGCAATAAAAGTCTAAAAAACAGTTCGTATTGTTATATTAAGATTGTATTTGATCTGTAATAAGTGAAATACAAGTTTTAAATAAAGATTCCTACTTTTTGTGAGGTAAATTTTGTAAACCAGTTATGTATAGATCGGATGTCAGCAAAAATCTAATGAGTAAATCAGTATTACTTGTTATTCTTGAAATGTTGTGGGTAAAAAATTTTTCTTTTGGGACCCTTATTCTTTTTGAAAGACCTATTCAACGATACCCCACACTATAGTACTAACGGCCATTGAGCTATGGTGCGGAAGACGGACAGACGAACATGGCGAAACCATAAGGGTTCCTAGTTTACTACGGAACCCTAAAAACAAGTTACGTGAGAACGAGCAATTGATTTCCCCCCTCCTCGCTCTTAAAAATCATTAAGTACGCTTATTTGTCCTTAAATTTCAGTTTCGTAAAAAGGCTACCGCCAAGACCTTCGGCAATCTTCGGTGGAATTATTACTTGCTCACGATAAAGCACTTTCTAGGCTACAAAACGACATATGAATCATTAAGGGTCTCGAAGGGTTTCTAAACTAAAAGCTTCGAAATATTTTTCAAATCGAAATCGTCGTTGATTGTTTTGATGGCTCGCGTAAAATAAATATTATAATAAAAAAACGACAGGGAAAATAATAAAATGTTATTAAAAACGATAGAAAATACCCTTGTGTACCTCCATTTAAATAATTATATAATTTCACTAAAACAGTCATGTACATAATCAATTTTTAAACGACGCGTAAATATTGCACTTTTAGATAACGCGTTGGAGCGCCATGCAGTATGTTAACTTTGAAAGCTTATACCAAAGATGTTTATTCCCACACATGCCAACTATTTTATGTTTTCTAAAACGACGTAGTATAAACTACTCTCCTTGCTAAAAAAGCAGTCAAAGTAGATCATCAATTTATTCGAATTTTAGCTACTACCGTGACCTCTGTGCAGCGGTTTGGGCTGTGCGTTGATTTAAGTCAGTCAGTCAGTCAGTCAGTCAGTCAGTCAGTCAGTCAGGACATTGCCATTTATATATATAGATAAGAAGATATAACAATCCAGCATCAACAAAACTGTGTGTAAATCCTATGACCGACTCGCTAAAGCTGTCAATTTTCGAACCGGAGTTAAGTCCAAAAGCCGACATGGCAGCGAGACTAACAAACGGTATATGCGGATTTTAGACTTAGAGAGTTTTGCTCAGTACTTGTACAACGTATGTATGTGATGGACAGGAAATAACGCTTATGTGTAAATTACAAAATCAAAGACTATGTGTAAAGTAATATACATAATTATTTCTACTAATAAATAGATCATGCCACATAAATTAAATATCAATCATAACCTAAGCAGACGACAACATAGAGTGCTGCTAACATTTTATTACACCACACTTTAACCATGATAAATAGCCGGTTCACCACAAAAATTTACTAGGTAACAAATACATACTTAAAATTAATCTCGTATTGAGATGCCAAGTTGCCAATCGCTAACGCTTAGTAGCGTAACGTAGTTTCCCTCTCTGTCACTCTTTTGTATTAGTGCGACATAGACAGTTAGCTGCATTTCGTGTACGAGTGACAATTAAGTGTTAGCGATTGGCAACTTGTCTAAGCACCCAGGTCGCTAAGAGTGGTGATAGGTTTTATAGTGAGTTTTGGTTGTCACCCGCCGAAATACTCGTCATTTGGACAAATGGTTTACGGTTGACGCTCAGAAACTAAATGCAAGTGCGAAAGATTGGAGTATCTAAAGAGTAACGTACAATCAAAATTACTCCTTGTTACAGTCAACTTTGGCTGAGTGGCGCGTCGCATTCTGGGTGTGTTTTGCCGTGTTGGTGGGTACCAACGTGGTGTACATCATCTGGGCTGACGGCAAGCAGCAGTGGTGGGACGACGTCCGGCAGTTCGGGTACCCGGACGACTGGAAGCACGGACCGTTGTCTAAACCAGAGACGGACAAGGAGAAAAGCAAAAAAGCAGAGGCTACGTCGTTCTAGCTTCACTCTTTGGATGCTTTGTGATTCTGTAGGCTTATGATGGTACCGGGTCTACGTCGCGTAGTCGTTTGTCGGCGTTGCTGTCACGTTCTAACTGGTATGCAAGTGCGAAAGACACGCGTAGATAGCCCGATAAATAGATAAAACGGGACCGTCATAAGCCACCTGGGCCATACCTACTCAGTAAAAAAAGGCGGCGCATACTGTTTGTTGCAAAAAAGGAGAGATACTATTATTTACAGTTTGTGTGCTTTATTGTACACAATTTTTTATAATTATTTATTTATAGTAACAATAGTCAACAAACAGAGTTTAGTTGTTTGTGCGAGAGGATTTGTTTGTGCAAGAGAGTAAAGGCAAATCAGTCTCAAAGGCTTGAAGTTTTTAAAACGATTAAATTTGAAATATGAATTAAGATAATCAATAGGTAGTAATGATTGAGGCTTGCAATACCTAGGTTTTCGTACATAAAATACCACCTATCAACTATTACTATTGTTTCATTGTAAATATAAGGTAAGATTATATCATTACGGCTAAAAATTAGCCAAAAGAGGACTTAATTATATAATGTTGATATTTTTAATTGATTGATTGTATGTATTAGCACCTATGTTAATTTTAAGGATTTCATTGCCATACACATTCTGGGTCCATGAGGTACTTACTATTTCGCATGTAAAAACCATCTTGTAATTTACCATGGTGCAATAAAGAAAGAATAAAGAATAATTAGTTATTTAGTAATTTTAATCAGTCTAATTACTTGATTATGACAAAGTCAAACAATTTTTTATTCAACTAGATTGGTGATAAGCCTTTTTCAATTGTCATCAAATTGAAATTAAAACTACATACGGTTCGAAACCTACATTGACTCGAGAATAAACGGTAAGACCGGCGGGACTCGTTTTTTTTTGCTTCATATAATCTTACTAATACACGTTAGTTGCAAATTAACCCATTCATTGCTGACGCCCCATATTTTTAATTATCACGCAGCGCCGCCGCCTTCTACGCGACGACGCGAATTCGCGTCCGCGGCATTAGGTTATATTATCACACTTCAAGGACGCGAATTCGCGTCTGCGGCATTAGGTTATTTCACACTTGAAGGACGCTAGTTCGCGTCCTCGGCATCTTGTTTACGCATACACAGGACGCGAATTCGCGTCTTCGGCATCCGAGATAAGAATTATGAAAATTACAAATGCATTGAATCCAGAAACCAGCGACGGTATAATATTATCCTCCATAAATAAAATAACATTTTGGTATCAGCTTTTAACCCATTCATTGCTGACGCCCCATATTTTTAATTATCACGCAGCGCCGCCGCCTTCTACGCGACGACGCGAATTCGCGTCCACGGCATCACGTTAACATTTCAATGGACGCGAATTCGCGTCCGCGGCATTAGGTTATATTATCACACTTCAAGGACGCGAATTCGCGTCTGCGGCATTAGGTTATTTCACACTTGAAGGACGCTAATTCGCGTCCTCGGCATCTTGTTTACGCATACACAGGACGCGAATTCGCGTCTTCGGCATCCGAGATAAGAATTATGAAAATTACAATTGCATTGAATCCAGAAACCAGCGACGGTATAATATTATCCTCCATAAATAAAATAACATTTTGGTATCAGCTTTTAAGTACAGTTGATTTCTAGCAAAAAAAAAGAAATAACTCGAGGACGCGAATTTGCGTCCTCGGCATCACGTTTACGCATACATAGGACGCGAATTCGCGTCTTCGGCATTGAATGGGTTAAAATTGATTTTAAATAAATTGAGATATTTATAGTAAACATTTCAAGAGATGTAAAGTCTCTATACCTATATGAAATGAGAAAGCCAATTTAGTTTCAGTTCCATTTGTAATGCAATCTGCTCAAACGTGTATTCTTCGTGCACTATTTGAACAGGAGTAATCAAAGAGCACTCTTTCTAAGTATTTTAAACCTACATAAATAGAACGAATAAGGCTTAGCTGAACCTACATGTCATAGTTAAAAGCTTACTCAAATTAATCATTGATGGATACATTTTTATAAAGTTTTTTATACACGTACCTATTTCATCACTCACATTAACACCTTCGTGAGTTATTCGTAATTAAGAATGTCTCCCTGTTTATCGCTGACGTTTCCATCAAATAGAAACCAAACATAAAACTAATATAGGTACCTACATATTATGTGATTTTTTATGAATAAGGGGGTTAGTATCTGAATGTTGACCAGTTTGTCACGAGTTATTAGTATTAGTGCAGTTCAATTTTAGAATGTTAGTTATTGACAGCAATCAGAAATGTAAGTAAATTTTACATGTACCTACTAGTTCCGGTTGTTTTGCTATTTAACAGATTGAAAATGTATACAAAAATAAATTCATGTTACCCTGCTAAAATGTATTTACATAATACAGGGTGGCTGGTAAGTATACCGACAAACTTGAAAGGTGTATTCCTGAACACATTTCGAGGCTATAATTTCATATGAACTTTTCTGGATTCGGCTTAGTTTAAGAGATAATGACATGTTATTCAAAAAACTATTTTCATCACAAGTCACTGAAAAATGCCTGCACGATTAAAATTCTTACACTAGTAGTTTTCATCTCGACATACACACTGATTAAAGTTAGAGAAAATGACGAAAAAGTTTCAGAAAAATGTTCAACAAAAAACAAATATTAAAAACCCTGAAAAAAAAATTCTTTCCCTACAATTTATTACTGGTCATGTACAAAAAAAAATGAAATATCAAAAAACGGAATAACCAAAAAAAATTTTTTTTTGTTCGTTAATGACATATGTCACATATTTTTTTTTACTTCTTTTGTTATCAAAATGCATTGGTAAAGTCTGTCGGTATACTCCTTCCCACCCTGTATATATTTCAAAAATAGCTATTTCGTACAACCATTCAATAGATATATAAATACACACTGCGTTTACTCATAATAAACGATGTTAAGCTAAGTTAAAATAGTACATAATGTAACTAAAGTGCCATGCATTTCTTTATATTAAAAAGAACACATTGTGCCTAATCTAAGATCATGAGTATAATTTAATTAATTGTTCATTATTTTGTTCAGTATAAGTAATTTATCTATGTATTTGCCGGCTTATAAATTTCTATATAGCTGATTATCTACCTATTTTATAAAATGACAGTGATTTTGTATGGTTACTAATTGCTTCAAATAGGCAAAAATAAAATTAATATATTTCTGTAGTTAAAGTTTTTACCAACGTTATAAAATAGTTATTTGAATGACATTCAATAAAATAAATAGTCAAAAAACGCTTAGAAAGTTTCATTTACTTGTTAATTACGCATAATTATTTATTTTTACTACTTTCTGAAGTAGCACCAATTATATTAGATAGAAAAAATGCTAGATTGAAAAAGTACAAGAAACTCATTAGACACTACACGACTCTCTGTAATAAGAAGTCAGGTCACAAAAGCAAATAAAAACAACTTGAATTCGTGGGTTGAAATTGGTTATAAATGAGGTCTAACTGTGTCCATCATATGGTCCAAAGGGGATGCCGTAACACAGCAGTGGACATTTTATGGCGGAAATGATGACGGTAACGAATCTTACATAAATTTACCGAGTTCTACTATAAGCTCAATTAAAGCATGTGTTGTGGATACTATGCGACGGTATTTTATATAATAGATTTGTTGGTATATAATTTCACTACTATAATATCTGGCTCAATAGAAGATTGGTTGTTGGAGAGATTATTTAAAGTCACTGGGTATGTGTTAGTTAAAAGTTTATTCATCACTTTACAAGGATTGCACCCCTACCCCTACCTTGTGTCCCTACAGATTGATACATATATAATTATATATACTGAAATACAAGTCACCATTTTTGTGGTAAATTCTCAAATAACTGTCGTCGCTGGAATCCGAACCCAGAACCTCTAGTGATGTAGGCAGAGAGACAAGACTGAGCTACGGAGGCCATTAAAATTTTTTGGTTACCTCACATTACAACATTTAACTTGAATTTCAAAAGTAATAACTTTGCCAATTTGAACAAAAAATCAATCTTACACTATACCTAATTAAATTACTATGTCTAATAAAATTAAACTATGTACTATACTACTACATACCTACCTACAGGTAAGTTCTTACAGTTGCCTTGTGAAATATTTTGAAATACAAGAAATACCTACGTAACATAATCCCGTTTGTTTATGTAAACAACTCATTCTGGTCGGAAACGTGATAAGCATGTTGATTTAGGTTCCGTAACATATTGTACCTATCTCTGAAGGAATTATTGAAATCATTGTATGTGAACCTCCATATGTATAAACGTCTTCTAACCTAGAAAGCCAGTAATAGCTGGAGAGCCAGTGAACCCTGAGAGTAACGGTCTTCCTGTAAGGTTAGAAATTTGTATACTACGGTTTATGGGATATATTTTTTGAACTGTTAAGTAAATTGGATTTCAAAACTTGTTTCTGTAAGTTTGAAAAATTTATAGGATAAAGTTAATTTATTGTACATCTTAAAAAAAAAATTGACACGCGATTACAATAAGCAGAAGTATATGACAGGTCAATTAGAAAATGCACAGTTGATGAGGTAAAATAAACTTCATCCTGTATACTCGAAATTTTTATATGTCTTTAAATAAACGTCTCAGAGTAAGTATGTACAATGCCAGGCGGTTTTGAACAGCATAAGACCTTGCCAGGCGAGGGGACAGTTAAGTAAATTGGGTTTCTCAACTTGTTTCTGTAAGTTTGAAAATTCAATAGGATAAAGTTGATTTATTGTACATCTTAAAAATAAATTGACAGGCGACTACAATAAGCAGAAGTATATGACAGATCGAATAGAAAACGCACAGTTGATGAGGTAAAATAAACTTCATCCTGTATACTCGAAATTTTTACATGTCTTCAAATAAACGTCTCAGAGTAAGTATGTACCGTAAACTGGGGTTACATTGATCAATTTTAAAGTTTAAACTTCAATATCTTCTAAAATTAAGCGTAAAAAAATCTAAAAATAAAATAGTAACATCAACTTTTTGTTATCTTTCTCGGTAAAAAAATTTGAAACGATACTTTAAAAATATATGAAGATAGAAAAATAAAACGTTGTGATCAAAGTTAAACTGACTTTGGGGTTACTTTGATACCTTATGTTTTTTTTAGGGTAATTGAATGTAAACCCTTGCAGGAGTAATTTCTCCTAAGAAAGTAATTAAATCCGTTCGCAGTGTCAAAAGTTACAACAATTTACGTCGTTTTGGGGTTATTTTGATCAAATATTTGTGATCAAAGTAACCCCGAAATATAATAAAAAAAACTTCAGTATTCAACTTTATTAAAAACAAAAATCAAACATCGAAGAGAGAACAATCTTCTTATAAAATAAACAGTCAAATGGATAGACATACCATAACCAACTATACGTAAGATTCTGATCAATGTGACCCCATGTAGGTGATCAAAGACACCCCATTGAATAAATACAATTGTTATAAGTACTTAGTTTGAATTGAAGACCCCAAAAAGTTATATTTGTATACCTAAACATACTTGTGACAAGTTAATTGTGATTAAGAACCGTTTACCTCACTACCCTTATAGTTAGTTAAGAAGTTATTTTATACACGAAAAATAGCAAAACGTATACGTAAATATAAACACGTGATACGCTATTCTAACGAACGTACTCATCTAAACTGTCTAAACAATTAATAAGGATTACTATCGTTCTTGCCAGACTTAAAAAAATATATATACAGATGCGTTTGGTAACGGAAGATATTCGCGATTAAAAAATATAAGAAGTTTTTATCAATGTAACCCCAACGTTCAAAGTAACCCCAGTTTACGGTACAATGCCAGGCGGTTTTGAACAGCATAAGACCTTGCCAGGCGAGGGGACAGTTGCACCTCTCAATCGCACGCCCTTAGCAACTACTCTACTACTACTAGCGACTAACTGGCGATTACTCGCCTGTATTTTTTTTAAAGATGTAAGTACAATAAATAATCTTTATCTATTAAATTTTCAAACTTACAGAAACAAGTTAAGAAACCCAATTTACTTAACTGTCCCCTCGCCTGGCAAGGTCTTATGCTGTTCAAAACCGCCTGGCATTGTACATACTTACTCTGAGACGTTTATTTGAAGACATATAAAAATTTCGAGTATACAGGATGAAGTTTATTTTACCTCATCAACTGTGCGTTTTCTATTCGATCTGTCATATACTTCTGCTTATTGTAATCGCCTGTCAATTTATTTTTAAGATGTACAATAAATTAACTTTATCCTATTAAATTTTCAAACTTACAGAAACAAGTTAAGAAACCCAATTTACTTAACTGTCACCTCGCCTGGCAAAGTCTTATGCTGTTCAAAACCGCCTGGCATTGTACATACTTACTCTGAGACGTTTATTTGAAGACATATAAAAATTTCGAGTATACAGGATGAAGTTTATTTTACCTCATCAACTGTGCGTTTTCTATTCGATCTGTCATATACTTCTGCTTATTGTAATCGCCTGTCAATTTATTTTTAAGATGTACAATAAATAAACTTTATCCTATTCAATTTTCAAACTTACAGAAACAAGTTTTGAAACCCAATTTACCTAACTGTCTCCTCGCCTGGCAAGGTCTTATGCTGTTCAAAACCGCCTGGCCATGCACATACTTACTCCGAGACGTTTATTTGAAGACATATAAAAATTTCGAGTATACAGGATGAAGTTTATTTTACCTCATCAACTGTGCATTTTTTAATTGACCTGTCATATACTTCTGCTTATTGTAATCGCCTGTCAATTTTTTTAAAGATGCACAATAAATTAACTTTATCCTATAAAATTTTCAAACTTACAGAAACAAATTAGGAAACCCAATTTACTTAACTGTCCCCTCGCCTGGCAAGGTCTTATGCTGTTCAAAACCGCCTGGCATTGTACGTACTTACTCTGAGACGTTTATTTGAAGACATATAAAAATTTCGAGTATACAGGATGAAGTTTATTTTACCTCATCAACTGTGCGTTTTCTATTCGATCTGTCATATACTTCTGCTTATTGTAATCGCCTGTCAATTTATTTTTAAGATGTACAATAAATAAACTTTATCCTATTCAATTTTCAAACTTACAGAAACTAGTTTTGAAACCCAATTTACTTAACTGTCTCCTCGCCTGGCAAGGTCTTATGCTGTTCAAAACCGCCTGGCAATGCACATACTTACTCCGAGGCGTTTATTTGAAGACATATCAAAATTTCGAGTATACAGGATGAAGTTTATTTTACCTCATCAACTGTGCATTTTCTAATTGACCTGTCATATACTTCTACTTATTGTAATCGCCTGTCAATTTTTTTTTAAGATGTACAATAAATTAAATTTATCCTATAAATTTTTCAAACTTACAGAAACAAGTTTTGAAATCCAATTTACTTAACAGTTCAAAAAATAAAGGGCCTGATGACGTGCAGGGCTGACGCCTGCCAGGTCATGGCTATTGCTCTTAGAATTCCATAAACCGTTAGTATACAAATTTCTAACCTTGACGACCTCTTGCCTCGCTCAAAACCTCCCCCCAAACGTCCGCTCTGGTGGAACGACGACCTAGAACAACAAAAGGCTGATGTCATCAGGAACCACCATAGATTAAGCAAGGCTGTACGCCGAAAATTGCCCATAACCGAAATCCTAAAGGAACGCGACGTGCTCCGCAATAAATACTCCAACGCCTGTTGTTCCGCCTCAACTGATTCCTTCAAGAACTTCTGTGAGAGACAGGGGAAAGAGGACGTATGGGCCGTGACAAATCGCATAGTACGCTCGCGACCGACCCCACAACCTCCGGCAACCCTGTCTCTCCCCGATGGACGGCACACCGTGGACAGTCAGGACACCGCCAACGCCCTATTGAAAATGTTCTATCCGGACAACGACGTTAGCGCAGACACAGCACAACAAACACTCATCCGGGGGCAAATGGCGGTTCCTCCGGATATGAGCGATGAACCCCTTTTTACAGCGACAGAAGTAATTGAGACTCTGCAAACCATTAGTCATAAAAAAGCCCCTGGAAACGACCGCCTTACTTCCGACATTTGTCTACAAATAACCAAAATATTCCCAGAAACTATCACCTCTATTATGAACAGATGCTTACAGTTGAAATACTTTCCCTGCGCATGGAAAACCACTATCACTAAGATCATTTCTAAACCAGACAAGCTGGACTATAACAAATCATCCTCGTATCGACCTATTGGCTTAGTTAACGTCTTCGGAAAATTGCTTGAGAAGCTTATTGTAATCCGACTCACATACCATTATTATTGTAATGGAAAGATTGTCCACAAACAATACGGTTTCAGGCTCCAAACTAACACTACCGCCGCCATACGAGACGCACTTGATATCGTTGAGAACGCCAAAAGGTCCGGCGAGCAAACACTCGCAGTCTCTCTCGATATCAAGGCTGCTTTCGACAATGCCTGGTGGCCGGCCATCTTTCGCAGGCTGAAACACAACAATTGCCCAAAGAACCTTTATTGCATTTTAAATAGCTACGTCACCAACCGAATAGTGCGAGTAGGATTCGCTGATCTCTACACGGAGAAACAAATGACAAGAGGGTGCATCCAGGGATCGGTGGTCGGCCCAATATTATGGAACCTTATACTGGACGAGCTCCTAGTAACCGCCATGCCTCCAGGTTGCCATCTCCAGGCGTACGCGGATGATGTGCTCCTGATATGTCACTCCAAAACCACAGACGAACTACAACACATCACCAATGAAGCCATAAAACGGATAAACGACTGGGGACGGAGCGTTAAGCTCGAGTTTGGCCGTGACAAAACACAAGCTATCGCGTTCACTCAAAAAACTAATAGAATCCAAATTACTTCTGACAACACTCCGGTACCTTTCGTAACCCACATCAAATACTTAGGAGTAATCATTGACAGTCAGTTAAAGTTCATTAAACACGCAGAATATATCATTGAAAAGGCCAAAAAGTTATATAATAGACTGAAAAATCTCATTAGACCTACTTGGGGTGTTCACCCGGAAAATATTAGGACAATTTACAACCATGTTATGGA
>JALPQI010018385.1:0-29634 GCA_025490895.1 Thaumatotibia leucotreta
TGAATATTTTTGAGTACCTATCACCTTTACCGGTAATCAGAAAGTCTTTTTTGGCTCAGATGATGTTGAGAAATTTTAGACATACTTATGTTTGCAATACTTCAAATCCAATACTGGCAACATTTGTAAACAATTGCTTGTCCAGTGTTTACTGTTTATCCATAAATCGGAAATACCAATCACCGGTTTTCAGGGCGCCACGCTTTGCAAGCTTATTTTCTTCAGCTTGTTCTCTACCTATTCAAAACATGTATAGATTAATCATCATCATCATCATACCAGCCGACAGATGTCCATAGAACATAGGCCTCCCCCAAAGATTGCCACATTGACCGCTCTTGCGCCACCCACATCCCAGCGGACTCCTACGATAATTTAAAATTACTTTGGTTCATCGGTTCATACTACCAAAAACAATAACACAACCCACGTTAAGTTTCGGTTTGAAGTGATATAAAAAATATGCGCTGTATTATGAGTACAATGAAACAACGACAACAAGGTGAAATCCATTATTTTGCACGGTATATCTAACATAGTTGAATTAATTTTGTTGTCTCACTTTAATACAGGAAATTTAACAATCTGCTTGCAAACAACTTATTCGCGTACTGTCAGAAAGTCTTAGCAACTAACAACTGCCGCGTACAGAATGTTCAATCGCATAGTGACTGCGTTGTATGACAAAAACAAGAGGGCTGCGATATTGCGAATCGTGTTTTGCAAACATATACATGTCTAAAGGTGCGTTTAAACCAAAAGAGCATTCGCTGTTCTAGCGCCCGTTCTAAGAAATCAACCAATCACGTTTTTGTGTACCGATCGAATTTCGTAGAGTGGGAGGTTAGAACAGCGAATGCTCTTTTAGTTTAACCGCACCTTAACGCAAGCCCAAAAAATGCCTACAAAAACAATTGTCCAATAGAGATGCGATGGCATGGCCGAGACATAGTGCTTTTCTTAACACCGCGCATATTTCCGCGCAACATGCTTAACAAAATACAAATAGAATATAAAGCCAATCAAAACTTTGATGAAACTATCACAACTATCTTTAAGTAGCGGTTTAAGTTATATTCATTTTACTATTATGAATCAAAGAAGAGGGGCAACATTTGCCAACGAAAAGGACAGTGCAGAATGCGTAGCCAAATTGCCAATCGCTAAAGCTCAGTAGCGTATCTTGGTTTACTCTCTATAACACTTTTTCTTATTAGTGTGACAAATATAGCTAGGTTGATGATAGATTGAGCGTTATTGACATCTTGGCTACACACCCAACTACATAGCATGCAGTTTCAAAGTTGTATTTGTTCGTAGGTCTTATCGAATGAAGGACGTCTGTAATCAACAGACATCGTACGATTTCCAGCATTTTTGGTGCAGTGTAGTTCGATTAAGGGGTGTGAAGTAAGTTATTCGAAAGGAGATAGCGAGTTAAGGTTCATTTTTGTGTTACAACGTGTTAACGTGTTATGACACGTTACAGCTAAAAATTGACGCCTGTATTCCTTTAGTAACACAACTACATTTCACCATTTCAAACTGAACGTATTGCGAAAACACAAATCAAATTATTTATTAACTAAATATTTTGATTTGTAATTTTTATTTTTCCCCAGTAGTCACTACTTAATACTATATAAATTATAAATAATAGATGTCATATACCAAAGAATAACGACCAAGATCACCTAATCCCTCGCTCCCTCCCCACCTCGGACATTAAGTGATCTTGGTCGTTTTTCTTTGGTATATGACATCTAATATTTATAATAAACTTCTTCATTTAACTGACCCTTATAAGGGTCAGTTTAAGTTGAAACAAGTAATAACACGTTGTAAGACAATAACGTAAGGTTCGTCTCACTCACTATCTCCTTATAAATATTTTCTCTTAATTGAACTACATTGTACCAAAAATGCTGGAAATCGTACGATCTCTGGTAATCAAAATAATAACTTACCAAATAAAAGGTGTCAGTCGGGTGCTCCAAACTCTTCCCATATATGGCCAGCAGCCTCTGCACATGAAAAGGCGCCCAGCACACGAAGAATGAGAGCGCCACAGCAACTGGCAACAAATGGTTCCAATTAGCTCGGGGCACTATTTGTCTGCGGTCAATAGAACGCTCGATTTTAAAGGACATTCCTGTAGACTGATACTCATTTACTACTATACTGATTACGAAAGACACTATATTTCAACTGTACTTAGTTTTAATGTCAATAATAAATTCATCATCATCATCATCATCATATCAGCCGAAAGACGTCCACTGCTGAACATAGGCCTCCCTCAATGATTTCCACAATGACCGGTCCTTTTTTTTTTTTTTTTTTGTTAACCCAGGGGAATCCGTTATGGATACCACCCGGCCCGGGAGCAGCCGGGTGGTTATGTCCGACTCGCACGGACTAAACCCCTGGGGTGTTCCGCCGCTCGCTCTGTACGCGGGGTTTCGGGAACGCTGCTGCACACCTCCGAGAACCCCGCGAGACAATGACCGGTCCTGCGCCAACCGCACCCAGCAGACTCCTGAGACCTTCACCAGGTCATTAGGGAGTACCCGCCACTCGGCTCCATAAAATTAGGAAATCATTCATGGGTAATTGTGTAAGATTTTATAATAAAATTCCAGTAAATATTACTGAATTTTCAGTCAATAAATTTAAGAATTTTGTAAAGCGTAAACTTATATCTAAAGCTTATTATAGTACACAAGACTACATGAATGATAAAACACCGTGGGAGTAATTTAGGATTTAATTATTAGTTTGTTAAAGTCATGACATTCAATTACGATAATTTACGCTTGGAGACCTTGTACATCTCCAAGCGTGCATTATACACGGTGTTACGTCAGCATTCCGAAAGATTTTAATGCTGGATTCCTGACCATATTTAGAGTCTTTAATGTTACATAAAATTTCCTGGATTCGGCTTGGTTTCAGAGATGATGAATAATTAATTGGATTTGGGATATCGTAGTCAAAATGGCAAAAACAAAATCCTTATAGATTCGCCATGTCCGCCTGATACAAACGATTTATTAAGAAACTATAGGTACTACAAAGGTACTACAGTAATGAAGTTAGATAAGGATATTATGTGTTTTATGAACCTCTACAAAAAATACTAAATAAAATACTAATAAAATGTGGGGACCCTCCAAAAAAATGTTTTTTTTAGGGTTCCGTAGCCAAAACGGAACCCTTATAGATTCGTCATGTCCGTCTGCCACAGCCGATTTACTCGGAATCTATTAATGCTACAGTAACGAAATTTGGTAAGGATATGTGTTGTATGAACTGCTACAGGATTATGATACTAAATTGTAAAAAAAAACCATTGGGGTGGGGGCCCTCCATACATGTAACTGAGGGATACAACTTTTTTTTTGTTGCTTATAAGCGTGTTGGGTATTAATAGAAAGGTCTTTGAAAATTATATGAAGGTTTATAAATCTCATTTTTATTTAAGCAAATCGTTTCCGAGATATCAGCTCTCAAAGTCTGAAAAATGTGTACCTTCCCCTTTATTTTTTAAACTACGCGATATAAAATTCAAAAAAAAATATATGTTATGCACATTAATAAACTCTATCAACGATTTTTGGTTTGATTAAATTATCTCCTATAGTTTTTGAGGTAGGTTGATTTAACTGTATTTTTTTAATAATAAATTGATAATGGTACGGAACCCTTCGCGCGCGAGTCCGACTCGCACTTGGCCGGTTTTTTGTTTATAAGGCGGGTATCGTGTGTTAATGGAAAGGTTTTCTTTAATGATGTTAAAGGTTTCAACAATACATTTTTCTCTAGATGAACCGTTTTTGAGATAGGTATCTCAAACTCGTAAAGTGTCCCCACCTCTTCTATTTTTTAAATTGAAGCTGAAGCATAATAATTATGAAATTCTACGATTTTAGGTTTGATCAAAGTTAGGTATAAAAGTTTTTTGAGAAAATTTAATATTATCTCGTTTGTAGTAGCACACATTAGTATGGAATTTACGTCATTATTTAAATAGGTAGGTGGACTGATACGGTAGTAATAATTTTAAAATCAAATACGGATTGTCAAATATCTTATATAAATATCTTACTGTACCTACTAAGCCGAGTGTGGGAGTAAACCGATTCTTCATACACGTAATAGATTATAAAATCTGTAGGATTACAAGCTACGAACAAATGAAACATGGAAGCCTCGTGCCATACTAAATTGCCTTTCAAAAACGGTCCTGAATTTTAGTTGACAAGTGTCACCCCCTGTCCAATGCATCACGGCAATGAATTTGAATGACAACCTATAAAAACTTAAACCGCCATTTAAAAATAGTTGTGATTGGTCCATCAAAGTTGTGATTGGCGATATTCAATAAACATTTGTCAAAGATGTTGCGCCGAAATATGCGCGGTGTCACGAAAAGCGCTACGTCCTGCCCATCTTGGCACAATTGAACAATTGGTTTTGGGGGCATTTTTGAGCTGGCGTTAGACGTCCATGTTATATAAGGTCCTAATTTATTAGATGCAGATATTTTTACAGCTGATAGTACTCGGTCTCTGGAGTATATTAAACCGTGAAACATTATAGCTTTTACGATGTTTTTTTGGAGAAAATGGAAAAACAAATTTGCTACGTAAAAACACCCTGTTAATGTGATTATTAAATGAAAACTCTTTGAACAGATTCTAGTACCTCTTTTACGTACCACTTAACTGGAACTGGCCGATAAATTAAATAGTTGCTTGTCAATGTCATGTTATTTTCCGTTAGATTGTGTCGTTTGATGACATGACAGACAGAGTGTTATTGTGACATGTGATAATGCACATGATGATTTTTTCTTGACGAAATTATAATTAATTTTTTTGTTAGGAAAATGAAATCAAAAAAGTTACATGAAAAGATTTCTTAATTTATATTTAAAGTTAATTATTTTAATGTAAAGTATCATGTGTTAAAATATCTGCATCTAATAAATTAGGACCTTATATATGGTCGCAGGTTACAAGCTATTAGCGAAAGCGTTATTGTAAGTATCTATTTATAATAACGTAATATTGAAAAGGACTCGTTCAAAAATCACGTGATCATATTTTCGCGATTTTTGACCCCCCCTTTGGGGATATTGGGTGAGCGTAAGCGGATCCAGATATTGATCATTCGTGACATTTTTCTGACCCCCCCCAAATCGATCACGTGATTGAAATTGAACGAGCCCAAATACTATTACTGGTTCCGGGCGGTTCTAGTATAAAGGTGGATTTACACCAAACGACCGAATGCTGATTCTATCCCCACTCTACGAAATTCGTTCGCTGCACAAAACGTAATTCGTCGAAAATCGTTGATTTCGTAGAGTGGGGGATAGAATGAGTATTACTTGTGACATTTACCCTCAACACCTGTATGTTCCTGCAAAATAAATGAATTTGATATTTGAATTCGCTCGTTTGGTGTAAATCCACTTTGTGATGTTTCTGGGTCGATTACAAAAACAATAAATAAATAAATAATAATAAATAGTTAAGATTCAAACTTTCACGATTATCACTCATATTTTAAGGACAAAACGTTTAATTATATCAAGTGCGGGTAGTTCGAAAAACCCGCACAGCTCGAAGGTGTTGATACATTCTTTCGCCAGTCTGCCTGCGACCACGGGTATAACGTCATGCCCGAAACGTCAGGATATAATTAAACGTAAGTTTACGCGATGAAGTTTGTCTTTAAAATATGAATAGTTAAGGGCTAAATCGTAACAAAAATCACGCTTCATTCCATTGTGTTACGAAATATAGTCATACCAACTAGATCAACTATATGGCTAACTTCGTAACACGAACATGACTATTTGGTACAGAGAGGTTGGGAAACGCCTAAGGGAGGCAACACGCGAGCAGGCAGTTTTCTCGCGTAGAGGCTCGCAATTGCGATACAGCTATGCTATTCTCTTATTCACACATTCGACGCTGCGTTCGTCAACGAGCTCGACGTCGAGACAGTCTTGTCTAAAATCCTAGCTGTTTTATTTGACATTAGGAATCGAGGCTGTGAGCGAGGTTGTGGGCGAGTTCGTCGCTGTTTTTCGTTAGAGAATACGAAGTTCGTAGATTAAATGTCAAACTTTCGACGCAGTGTAGTTCCAGCTCACGCCGCATTCGTCGCCGAGCACTAGTGTCGTTTAAAGTACATTAGTGAATACCATTTTTAGGCTCGACGCTGCCGCAGCGCTGACACAGGGCTGACAACAAGGCGGTTTTCTTATTGAATAACACTGCAGCGCGGGAATGCTGCCTGTGTCATGGGCACCTTGCCACCGGGGCAAGGTTTGGAGGCGGACGGGTAGATTGTATACTTTTATAGGTTGCTTTAAGGTTTTTATTTTATAGTTAGTATTCATTGTTTTTTTAAGTTAAGTTTAGTCACTTTTGTAAATTAAGTTTAGTTATTTTTGTAAGTTAAGTTTAGTTATTTTTTTAAGTTAGATATAATCATTTCTTTGTTCATATATTAAATAATTTATATTCAAATATATTTGGTACGTACATGTACAATTTTGTTGAAATCGATCCCTTTACTTAAGTTGGAGACAAAAATGTAATATTCAAATTAGTTTTCAACTACCACATCGAAAGAAAAAGTTCAAAATAAAAGGGTCCTGCGTCTAGCTTACAATGACCTCAGTACTTAATATTAATGTATTTTTAACAACTTATAATGTTTTCGCTTCGTCTAGCCTCTTTTACGACTTTGTTTTTCAATGCCTACAAAAATATTATCAGTATCAACATAAGAATGTTTACTATGGAAATTAGGTAATTATTTCAGATTTTTACAAATTGTAAATTATTTGTTTGTTTACTGTATAGTTCAATGTCTTACAAATAATTATTTTACAAGATTAAAAGATTATACACAGTTTGGCTAATAAATCTCATTATTGTTGCAAGTGTTTGTGGAACAAATTTTTTTTTATACAGGGTGCTCGCGAGGAAACCGAAAGCTTTTAATGCTGAATTCCTGAGCATATTTAGAGTATTTAATGTCATATAAAATTTCTTGGATTCGGCTTGGTTCCAGAGAAAATTAACCTTTTTTCGAAAAAAGTTTTTCGACGTAACTCGTCATAAAACTTCTTTTTGATTACAATGCTACCACAATGTGTTCTAATATTACCACACCTTTTGCCTGACAATCAAAAAATAAGAATAGACTTGACGAAAAAACCTGTCCCTAAAACAAATCATTTAAAAAAATAATTTTAACAAATTGTTGTTATGATAAAAAGTATTGGAAATGTTAAAAAGTATTCAATTATATGTAGGTACTGTAGAGGTTGTATAACAATCCTCTACATGACTGGTTACTTTCGGGTAAATTCTATATTTATTTGAATGACATTATTAATCAACATAATAATTAAATATAAATTTGGTTCAGTCACTCTCGAGGCTCCGGCCTCCGAGTCACGCTCGCGCACCGCGTAAATATAAAATAAACGATTATTCTTCAAAGTCTACCTCTGAGTTTCTTATTTCACCTGCACCTTCCACAGTACTATAAATTTTAATTTATTATAGATACACACCAAAGAAAACATGCCTAGTTCACCACCGTCCGAGGTCTGGTTTCGAGACTTATGCCTAAACCGCCTTGGTCACAGGCCAATGAAACTATAAAATTTAACCCTTCTAAGGAGATATCAACATTGCTATCCGTAAAAAAAATTGAAGCTACTTAAATATTACTTTTAATTAAAACTTCAAACAAGACAAAGACTTCGCTACCCCAATATATTATTAGGTATCCTATATAATATATAATATGTATGTATATTATATTCTTTGTACTATGTAATTAAATATATAAAAATTGTTTACATTTGTATTTTTTTATTGTGTATTCATATTTATTAACATGTATTGTAGTATTTTTTGTTTGCTGTTTTAATTTACTTTTACTTGTGTCTTTCACCGCACCAATACTCTTAACTTAATTTCAGTTTGGCCTAATGGTTGACTGGTAAAGAATGCCTTATGGCATTAAGTCCGTCTTTTGTACTTTATATAATGTCCAATAAAGATAAAATAAATAAATAATAATTAAACACAATAATAATGGATGCAATCGTTAATGCTTGAAAATACGAAGTTTACCAACATACATTAAAAATAGAAGCACTATAATTAAAGTCGGATCGGGTCCATCAATCAGATATATCGACGCTATCAGGATGCTCACAAAATCTGAGCAGGGTGCTTAGCCAAGTTGCCAATCGCTAGCTCTTAGTAGCGTATCGTAGTTTTCCCTCTCTGTCACTCTTTCATATTAGTGCGACAAAGACAGTTAGCTGCCTTTCGCTTACGACTGTCGATTAAGCTTTAGCGATTGGCAACAGCACCCTGGCCTGTATTATCACGGCGTTCACATATTTTTGAGCACCACAGCCGCTCCAATATATCAGATGGAGATTGTACTTGATCTTTGAGGTCAAAACAAACATAATAACAGCAGTTTATTGGCGAAAAAAAGATGGACGACCCGAACGCCCTCATGCCCTGCCATTTGAAAGACATTAAGTAATATATTTGCATAAATATGTATTAATACGACAAGAAAAGGGCATTAAAGAGGGACTGAGGGACTTTTGTTTTTACCATGAGCGTGAAGATAGTACATTTCGATGCAAGTGCAAAAACGTGTATCGAACGACTTTTTTTATAACAAGTGCCTCGAAAAGAGATATTCGCGCAAATTTTACTTTTCCGGACTAGTTAGGAAAAATGTATAGTCAGTATGACATAACATGGGATAAGCATTTACCATGTGAATTGCAATTATTGAGCATCCGATATTTCGGCACTGCCGTCTTCGCAGAGTTCAGTTACTATTAAACATTATTTCTTAAAAAATCTATAGTCTCAATGGACTACACAAACCTTCCATACAAAATTCCGAAAACTGAGAATTCACACCTTGGAATAATAGGCTGTGAGCTTTGAGGGTTGGTTAAATTTTATTGAAATGTGTACGCATTATGAAAAACAGTTACAAAAGGTTATAATTCAAACAGAAGGCATTTAATAGTTTCCTAGATTCCCGAAATTTTCAGTGTGACCCAGCGTTTCAGTTAATTACATATTAACGCGACACATGTTCAGATTAATATGACAGGTATTATGTACCTACACATATTTTTGATTGGTGAATCTGTTCCGATGCATATGTACTTTTCTATGCTCATTTATTTTTGAAGAATTGGATTTGCTCATATATTTATGAACTCGACTGTACACAGTATTTGCGAGTGGTAGTTACGCATCAAGTACCTATTGCATTATCTCAGACGATTTGTAAGTACGTACACATACTTATGTATTTATGTAATTAGTTGAATCATTCTAGATTGGAATGTATGAAAAATTCGGCATAATTAATATAGAACTTTTAATGACGGGGATGTGTAGGCTCTAGATTGAAGTTTATTTTCATGAACCCTCCCCCCCTCTCCCCCTCCCGTTTCACCCCTCCGCACCCCCGGAAATGTCTTAAAACGCGGTTTTTGTCAAATTTTTTGAAAACTATTCCATTTACAGAAAAAGTGGAAAGGTATGAAATAATCCTTAATTAATGTACTATTGATTTTGTATACACATTAAGATGGTATTACTTATAGTATTGTCACAATTTACCGTAAAAAAATAGATTTTTGAATATTTAATGCTTTTTTTCTTTGAGTTCAGTATTTTCAGGCAATGCTGCTTTTATCGTCAACATAGGGAAAACTAGCTTAAAGAATATAATATTCTCTTTAAAATAAGGTATCATTTGTTTTAAAATTCCTTAATTTAACGTTGTTATGTCATATTGAAAATTCACTGTCATCAGATATATGCAACGCAACAATCGCAAACATCGGTATTCAAAGTGCGACAGAGATCCAAATAAACGATTTTTGGAGTGAACAGCGGTGTTTAGGTTATTTGAGACCATACATTATCATCATCGTCTTCTCCATCTCTCTCGAATATGCAAGTGCGATAGAGACATAATAAAATTCAACTCAACTCAATTCAACTCATAAAGATATCGAAAACGCTGGCGAGCGCTTTATCCTTGCGCTATATAAAGCCAGACCGGAAGAAACGCATTTAAACCATCATAGATTTGCTTGTTTCAACAAATTAGTGGGACAGGCTAAAAATGCAGTTCTTTTATCAAAATTGCCACCAACATCAGCTGCTGCTTCCCATCATTCTCGGCGCACATATCACCAGGTGCAAAGTTGAAAGAACAACGTTTTACCCCCCGAAGAATGGGGCTGGAAAAAAAATCTTACTGCTTATGTCCTATTTTAAATAGTGAGTCGCCAGCACCAGCCTTTATTTTAAAATTAATAACGTGCAACTGTAAAAAAGGCTGTGGAAAGCGATGTACCTGCGTAAAAGCCGGCTTGAGATGCACTACGATGTGTACAAATTGTAGAGGACAGAGTTGTGTGAATAAAGTCGATCTGGAGTCGGACGACCTAATGTATTAGACAGTAGATGTTTAAAAGAAGATAAACCAAATTGGTTTTAATTATTTTTTTGTTTTATTTAACAACATTTTTCAGAAATAGCAGCTTATAATAAACGATTAGTAAAAAACATCACATAGAAGAAAGAGTGAAATCTCTTTTGATAATGAATATGTACCTATGTTCCCCGAACAATGTCGCGCGGAGTGACTAAAAATACGAAAGGGTTATCCGTAATTTGATTAATATAAATACGCATGATGTACTTTCATTACATTAATTTAAGTAAAGCATACGTACTTGCGCAATAAATTGCTACGTACGAGAATTAGTACCTAGTACGTATTATATAATTATAATCATAAAAAAAAAATCAAAGCATCATAGCTATGTCAAATTTACTAGTTTTGAAACAAATTATACCTTGTTTGAAAGATAAAACTCTATTCTTTCCCTTGCAATCAATATTAACGACGTATTTTTGCAATAATATAAATATTTTTATAAAAAAGTCTGACATACTATAAATAATAATAAATAATCAGTTTTGATGATGAATTGCACAAAAAATATAAGAGATATCGTTTTATTGTGTATCAATAATCGATAGAGAATTTATTGAGGATTATTTCATTCCTTCACCTTTTTTCTGTATTTCAAATAGTTTTCTTAGTATTAGTCAAAAACTGCATTTCAAGACCTTTCCGAGATCGCGAGGGGGTGAAGCGGGGTGGGGAGGGAGGGGGAGGGTTGTTGGAAATTAACTTCAATCTATAACCTACACATCCCAATCAATAAAAGTTCTATATTAATTATGCCGTTCAAAAAGCTAATTTTCTTCAACTAAATTGACAGTAGGTAGTAATGAGATCACTTTTTGTCCAACTCTGGTACCTAGGAAATATGAAAAGATAATTAAAATATAAAATGTTCCCCAAATTATGCAATTCGATTTTTTTTGGCACTCGATTACCAAATTGTACCTAAGTACGTAATGAATGTCTAAATTAGTTGTTTACCGACTCTTTGCAATTATGAATTGACTTTTGTCAGTCAAATGTCACACGATGTCAAAAAGATCAACAAAATAAAACAAGACAACAAATAAATTTTATGAAATTATAGGTAGTGTTTTATTTTTGGTTTGAAACAATTACCTACCAAGTTTAAAAAACTTATGTACCTCGAACATGAAAGTACCTAGATGAAGTGCTTCGCGTAACTCAAGACTAAAGAGCTGCGACTTTTTCGCACAACATATTTATCATATTGCTTTACTGTAAGGAAATGCTGCCAGTGCCAGCATTCTAGGTATAATGCAACAAGGGCCACTTTAGTATAAAGGCCAGGCTACACGCCACGCACTCGCGCATGCACGTGATGCACACGCATTTGGTGTGGCGGAGCCTTTATGGTAGGTTAGTGAGGATAGTTCGATAAAATTTTACATATATAGTGTTTTTTGGTTCGTGTAACAGGAGTCAAATGGCTACCTAGTGACGGCCAAGCTAAGCTACATTCCCTTCGGAGACAACCTAAGAAATTAATGCGAATAAATTTAGTTGGGTGTAATAAATTACATTAAATAACTTCAACACTTTTACCTTGTGTTTTTAAGTAATAACACTACTTTTATAAATAAATAAATTGATACTTAATTATCAATTCAGGATTCACTCTTGCTACGACGTTTATCAGTACAGACAGATGGCCCTCCGTAGTTTCAACAAAAAATTTACCACTTCTCGCACCAACTTGACTAAAAATTTTTTTTTTTTGTCTTGGTTGTTTTCTGTAGATTTACCTATCTATTATATATAATTGTTATGATGTAGCTACCTTTATTATATCGGCGCTTAGTACCTACTTGCTGTAGCTCTGTCAAGAATAAATGATAAACGTTTATTTCTATGCTTTATATATTTTTATTTGATACGAAACATTTGGCGGAAAATAATTCATCAATTAAAAAATTACGGTACGGTATTCATATCATAATGTAACGTCATACGCAATATGCCGGGTCCAAGGAAAAAAAATGTCCAGCACTTAAAAAAATCAAAGCAAATTCACATTTTATTCTGTTAAAAGTAAGATGGTTTTTTCTTCTGTATTTTGAATAGACTAGACATGTTCTTTCCGTCGTGGACCCTTCATATCATTTAATATAAAGTTTGGGAGGATCTCTCCCGTTTTCAAATAACAACACGGCTCCAGGTAATTCGCTGTCATATTTAAAAATCCACTCTGTATTATTATGTAAATGTATAATTTAAATTTTAGCACCGAACTTAAGTAAGGCGGAGAGAGAAAATGACGTATAAAGAAGAATAATTTAACGCGTAAACTCTGAAATGAAATTTAGCGTCCAAGATAATTAAAGTGAAGGTTTCAGGAACATAAACTTAAATTTGCTTTCCCATTCGAAGAAATATGAAATAAGTTTAGAGTAGAATAAGAAACATGACCTCTTTTCTTCTTCTAATCGTATGATATCGGATACAGGATGCAAAAACAGAGGTGATCCGTTTAAGAGTCCATAAATGTTGTATTGGCTGCGTGGTGACAGCAGTAAGAATACATTTTGTCATCACCCCAACTCTTCCCGTGGGTAATATTAGACTTGATATCATGTAAACAATGATTGTTACAAGTCTAATTTAAACAATGTTCAAATGCCTCATAATTTAAAGACAAACGGGGTCTTAATCGCGTAAACTTACGTTTAATTATATCCTGACTTTACACCCGTGGTCGCAGGCAGACCCGTTTGTCTTTAAATTATGAGTGATAATCCTGCCGGTAAATGCCTGCATAAAAAATAAAAATATGATAGTTTTTTTTCAGCCACTGTACCTCATAACTCATTTTAATAATCATGTGTTATTTACATAAGGTTTTACTGTGGGCTTTACAGCTAAAGATCACATGAACCCTGATAGAGTATTAAGCAAAATAATTAATTTAAAACTATCTTCTACCTCTTCTCAAATAATACTTTTGTTTTAATTTATAATTTTGGCACTGTTTATGTTTAGTGTTTAGATATATTTATTTTAGTATCAACCACATCATATCTCTTGACATGATTACTGTTCGTTACCATAACAAAATAGAAGTGTGAGTGGGATTCACGCGCGAAGGGTTCCGTACCATTATCAATAATTCATGAAAAATTACAGTGAAATCAACCTATCCTAAAATCAAACCAAAAATCGTTGAAAGAATTTATTAACATGCATAACATATTTTATTTAGATTTTTCTATCGCGTAGTTTAAAAAATAGAGGGGGGGGCACATTTTTAACCCTTAACCACCTACGTGCGGTCTCACAGACACTGGATTATTCAAAATTGACAATAACTGAACGCCGGTACATCGCTCATGCCTCTGTGACCTTGTACCTTTGCCCAGCACCTCCGCAGTGCTGGCCATGCTGTCGACTCGTTCAGACGTGCACTCATTTGGATTTTGTGAGTAATAAAGTAGCATCGGCGGTCCGTGAGACCGCATGTAGGTGGTTACGATACATTTTGTAGGTGTCTCAGTGACCGCACGTAGGTGGTTGTGTTATTTAAATTTTGAACACAGTTTTGAAAAAAGGTTCAAATGTATGAAGAAACTGGCCGAAAAATTAGTGAAACCCTATTTAGAGCGTCGTGCAAATAATCAGCGTCTTCCACGGGACTAGAAACTTGTTTTGAATGTGAATGTTCGAACAAATTGTGTGTTGACGGCAGACAAAAATGGTTATTTCTAAAGCATGTAATTTTACAAAAATACCTTATTTGTAACCAAATTAGATAGTTTAATTGCATTTTTGATTGCTCAATTTTTTTTTTTTTAATGAAAAACTTTATATTATGTTTTTTAATTTTGTAATCTCATACCCTGAAGGATACTAAGTTTTGTAATCGAAAATACAACAAGTTAATAAATATGTTAAGTTTGAAATACTAAATGTTGATTATTTTTGTATTCTTGTTGGTTAATAAATGCCTGAAACTATTTAAAGTATATTTAATATATTTAAACCCCCTTCAGTCACGCCAAAGTAAATAAATCAGGTCCCATAAGAAGAAGCGGTCTCCAGGACCGCAGGTAGGTGGTTGTGTGATACAAACAGGACGTAGGTAGTCAAGGGTTAAAGTTGATAGCTAATATCTTGAAAACGGTTCTCTTAAATAAAAAATGTGTTTTAAAAACTTGTATACCATTTTCAAAGATCTTATGAACATCGAAAAAAAAATCTACCCCTCAGTTACACATATGGAGGAACCAACAAAATAGATTTTTTTTTCTCTCTTGTTCTTCTAGTAGAGTGACGTGTCAGACGATTTGAAAATGCTTATTAATAAGCTTACTTGAATAAAGAATACTTTGACTTTGACTGACCCCAATTATTTTAATTACAATTTAGTATCATAATTATACAACACATATTTTTACCAAATTTAATTACTATAGCATTTATAGTTTCTGAATAAATCGGCTGTGACAGACGGACAGACGGACATGACGAATCTACAAGGGTTCCGTTTTTTCCATTTTCCATTCCTAAAAATGGAATAATCCAAGGCACAAAATCCATTAAAAACTGAGTTGGGAACTCAAATACAATTCCGAATCAAATTTACGCGATTGAATGACGGAGCCATAAAACTTTTATGAAAGCGTAGGACATACGTGGAGGAGCCGAGATATTGCCAGAGTTTATGCCAATGGAAAATGAAATGCTGCGTACGTACGAAGCTCATAAAATTATTTGACAGATCACATTATACAGTGTGTAAGTCTAATACGGGCGATCAATTAAACCAAGCATGGGATTCATTGGTGTAATCAAGGATTACAAGGTTGTTTTAAAGCTACTCTTAATTATGTAAGACCCTACAGAATTTTTTTAAGATTATCTGAGCAGCAATATGGGTACGAACATTTGTTATTGTTGATATGGCAGTTATGTCATCTGCTTTTGAAATTAGCTGTCAACGAGTATTTAACTTGCGTATGTTGCTCTGCATTGGGCGCCGAATTATATTGTATGGAAAATTTAGTTGCTCTAATTTTAAGTAAAAGTTATTTGAATGTACTTATTATGTCGTAAACTAACACCCGTTAAGAGCTTCGCCCGTATTAGACTTACACCCTGTATAATCTATACATAGATAACGTAAAACGTATTGTAGCTGTTTTATTATTTTTATATTATTTATTATTTTTATTTCGTTTAATAATCATTTATCCATAAAGTAAATACTGAACCATAAATTAGTTAACTTGCGTCATTTGTGTTAGGGTTCCGAAGTAAACCCTTATAGTTTCGCCATGTCCGTCTGCCAGTCTGTCAGCAGCATAGGTCAATGGCCGATAGTACTTGTAATTTGGAAGAATAAAATATTTAAAAAAAAAGTTATCGGATTCCTCAACTACACGTAAAGTGGGGATGTTTTTTTTATTTTGCTGTAATCTTTTCGTGTAGTCTTTTAAAAATAATAGGGATCGCAAAAAGAGTGTTTTTTCTAAAGTCAATATTTTCGGAGATAACAGCTTCAGAAGAAAAACAAATGTCCGCCCCTTAATGCTAACTTTTGATCAGTGCGTTCGAAAAATATGAAAAAAATCATGAATATTGAACTTAAACTTTAAAATAAAGCTATTTAGAACATAATCGGCCCAGCCTTTTTTGAATAACTACGGAACCCTACACTGAGCATGACCCGACATGCTCTTGGCCGGTAAAATCTACCTTCTTCGATGTAGGACAGTGAAAAAGTAGAGGCAAGTGCAACCAACAACTATAACTATGTATCGAAAGAATGCTCTTATATAGTACATTTCGATGCAAGTGCAAATTTTTTTTTTTCCACGAGGGTGAAAGTTGGACCCCGAGTAAAACGAGGGCGACAGTCACCCGAGTTAAAAAGAAGTTTTTACACGTGTATCGAACGACTTTTTTAATGACAAGTGCCTTTAAAAGAGAAATTTACGTACGCGAAGCGTGCGCAAAGTTTGCTTTTCCGCACTAGTTAGGAAAAATATGTTACGACGTTCTTATTTATTTCTTTTATTGGCCGTGTGGTGACGGCAGAAAGAATACATTTGTCACCACCCCAACTCCTCCTGCGGGTGTCGTAAGAGTCGACTAAGGGATTGAAGTTTTACTGACTATATTTGATTAAAGATTGATGATGGGCAGCAGCGTCTTTATAGTGGACACATTACTGCGATCGCCAATCCGCTTGCCCAGCGTGGCGATTATGGGCATGTACCTCCTAATGCGTCTATACGCATAGTTAATAGGAGAGGCATACGTCCAGCAGTGGACTATCATAGGCTGATGATGATGATGATGTTCTTATTTATAAGAGCGTTCGCAACGTTCTTATTGTAGGTTTACAGAATTAAAGTGCAATGGGATATATTTTTGAGCATTTTTACAGACACCTTATTTTACCTTTCACTGAACCTAATTTGGGTCCTAAATAAAATAGATCGATTAGGTATCACATCATTCATCAAATTACTTAGTAGTTTGACATTTGTGTCATAAATAAAAACCCACTAACATAAATAAATACAGCGTGTTTATTTCATACCAGAGTGGGCAACAGTAATCTGATTACTTCTATAAATTACATTTGTATGTGTAGGTACTTTGTAATACATAAACAAATTAATGTAATCGGGAGGAATAATAGAATTCATTTTTGCCCAACTGTTACATACGGAAGCAAAATTTACCCAGGTAAGTACTAGGTATTTGATCATAGGTAGTGATCGTTATCAAAGTGCACTCTCCGTGGCAATGGCTAATGGTTGACAGAAAAAGTAGGTAACAAATGTGAAAATGCGATTTTGTTCTATTACTCGTACTCTCAGTAAAAATAGTACTCTCCTTAGGATACATAAAAACGATATCCTACTTTAATAAAGAAAAAATCTAATGTCATTAATTTACGACACAAAATAGTGCCTTGAACGACATTTTGCGATGTCTTTATTTTAAGTAAAATGAATATTCAAGTGGATTAAGATCAGTGTTGTATAATGGATTTTTCAATTAGACGTGAACGTTTGACAGCCGAATCTGTTTAATATATTTTAGTCGTTTACTCGTTTGATCAGTGTAATTTGAATAAGTTATTAAAATATGTATAGGTAATTAATTTTTATAATTAAAATTAATATAATTTCTGAAATTTTAATCATTGATAAAATACCTGTGTATTTGATTTTTCTGTCAACCATACTTTGCCACCAAAACCGCACGTTGGTTTAGATGACTTAGGTAGGACCAACTTCGAGAAAGAGGTCAATCGTCGAATCCGACTCGATTGGGCAGCGTTCGGGAAGCTACGACACATATTTTCGTCCAATATTCCGCAGTGTTTGAAGACGAAAGTCTTTAATCAGTGTGTGTTGCCAGTGATGACATACGGTACTGAAACGTGGCCGCTTACAATGGGTCTCATAAGAAGGCTCAAAGTCACCCAAAGGGCAATGGAGAGGGCTATGCTAGGAGTCTCTCTGCGTGATCGGATTAAAAATAAGACCATCCGCAGCAGAACCAAAGTAACCGAAATAGCTCTCCGAATCGCTAAACTGAAGTGGCAGTGGGCGGGGCACATTGCGCGTAGAACCGATGGCCGTTGGGGCGGGAAGGATCTTGAGTGGCGGCCACGTACCGGAAGGCGTAGCGTGGGTAGGCCCCCCACAAGGTGGACCGATGACCTGGTGAAGGTCACAGGAGTCCGCTGGATGCGGGTGGCGCAGGACCGGTCATTGTGGCAATCTTTGGGGGAGGCCTATGTTCAGCAGTGGACGTCTTTCGGCTGATATGATGATGATGATGAAGTGACAGAAAGTATCTATGTGTGGATGTCAAAATGACAGTAGACACAGGTTGGTATAGGACGACCGCATACACACAATGATAGATGTCATTCATTTCATTCATTCCATTCGTGCCAGCTTTATTGAATTTACCTGTACGCAGTCTGCAACTTAGTTTGATATAGAGGTAAGACTATTGTAAAAGGTATTGAGTTTAGTAACACTGACATGACATGACAATTAGGTACGTAAAATAATGTGGATGCATGTGCACAATTATTATTATTGTGTATAACAAAATAACATTCCACATTTTCTAAGAAATTATTGTAAACAGGTTCCTTGCGTCGTCTAATCATTGAATTATACGATCTATTAATTTAAACTTTCACGATTATCACTCATATTTTAAAGACAAACGGGTCTTAATCGCGTAAACTTACGTTTAATTATATCCTGACGTTTCGGGCATGACGTTACACCCATGGTCGCAGGCAGACTCAGGATATAATTAAACGTAGGTATATAGGTAAGTTTACGCGATTGAGATTCGATTGTCTTTAAAATATGAAATTACACGGTCGTATTGAATATTCACCCTGTATATCCACAAAGATCTACGGGCTGATATACACATACCTTTAACCTTTACCTTACCCTGGAAATACAATCATTAGTCATACAAAAGGAACGCAGATAATTGTGACAGTAACTTATAATGTACCGTTTATTTTATACCTAATTACCACAAAGCCAGAATTGTAATTAAAAGACATTGTTCAAAAGATAGCATAATTAGAAGACATTCACAAATACGAACATGAAAGGGTGCTTTCAACAGAAATGGCGATGCTGTGTTTAGCTTTAGAATTAGTGATGTGCTTAGGGGATTACCAAGTGGAAGAAATAAACGTTCCATTTTAAAGCCATTGGATGTTGTGAGTGTTGTGTGTAGGCCTAGTGACAACCCTAGCCTAAAGTGAAGTGAATATTCAAGGTCAAGTGCGGGTAGTTCGAAAAACCCGCACAGCTCGAAGGTGTTGAATACATTCTCTCGTCAGTCTGCCTGCGACCACGGGTGTAACGTCATGCCCGAAACGTCAGGATATAATTGAACGTAAGTTTCCGTCGGGCGGACGGCTTTTATGACTTGAGTTATTATTCCGCTTACCGACCGTGATGCATACAATTGTACAAATGTTTTTCATCACACTTGCCGACAAAAAAATAAGTTTTAGGACATAATATTACTAAAAGACGTACTGACATTTCCATTACTCCCTTTTTTATTTGACGATAAGGTTAAGATTGTGTTCTAAAAAGCTGATGATTAAATAATGCAAGTTTTTAGATTCGTTTAAGTTTTTTTTCACTTTCTACTAGCGCAATGAATAAGTATGTTTTGAGTTGACAGCGCGTCGCGAACCGAAGTTACAAACCGTATAGTTATTATAATTCGGATAAAACCTTGTTAACTACCAGCGTGTTGGTTAAAATACCAGCCAATAAGGAAATAGCATTGAGGCTCGACATTGTACGGGAAAATCGAATTACTGTACCTATTTATGTAAATAAATTCATAAGAAAAATTTAGGATAAATAGTATTATATTTTAATACTAGCGACCCGCCCCGGCTGCACACGGGTACTATACCTACATAAAAACCTTCCTCTTAAATTACTCTACCTATTAAAAAAAAATCTCATCAAAATCCGTTGCGTAGTTTTAAAGATTTAATCGTACAAAGGGACATAGGGACAGAAAAAGTGACTTTATTTTATACTATGTAGTGATTATCGATACCAAGGTTAGTGCCAAGTATGATACAAGATCAAAAAGCAAAATATTACCTTTTGTATGTATTTATATCAATTCCGCGTGTCGAAACGTCTATTGGCAGGGTGCAAAGCGGGTGGAGGGGGTAGCCGAAACGATCGCCGCGCTCGCTGCGGCTAAATAGTAGATTGTTCAACGAGGGACTAAAACAGGCTATTATGACACGAGATATTTATCCACCCGAGCGTAGCGAGGGTGGATGTAGTTCGAGTGTCATTATGGCTGTTTAGTCCCGAATTAAACACTCTACTTTTCACTTTGAATGCGAGGAAAAAAACTACGTTCTACATAATCTCAGTATTTATTAACAGAAAGAACAAATAAAAAACAAAAAAAATATATGTTCTGCGATGTCAAAACTTCCGATTTCTTCGGAACATGGCCACTTGACGATAAGTTCGCAAACTTTTTCAAGTTATATGGTTTAGTTGCATTGCAGTGTGGTTTTAAGCTGCAATATATGCTACAAGGTGATGACGGTTGATATTTCTTAGATTTTTCATCAAAATATGTCAGAAATACGCCTTCCATAAATGATGTTGGTATCTACCTAATTTGCTATCCAGTTTTCCAATCCATAAAAGTTTGATACACTTTTGAATATACTACACTAGATTTCGGCGGCAAAAGATTTTGCACCACGTCTTTTGCATTCTTCTTCATTCTGGCGTAAGGTGTTAATACTTCTTCATCGCATGACGTGACATCGTAAATTATATAACTACGATTTGAACAATATTACTTATGGACAAAAACACAAAAAATAAGCAATCCAATTCGTTCCGCGTTTTAGTTTTTATCTGTATTCCTTTTTCGAAATATGACGCTTTAAATACTTGCATATTTAGCCAACGAATTGGAGCTAACTACATAACTATTTTGAAGCTAATTGGTTATTAAAACATAAGTAATAAATTGGATTCAATCTTAATAATATATTAAACAAGTATTAAATATACATGTATATCAAGAAAATAAATCGATTCTCCTTAATATTTTTGCACGATTGACATTTTGAGGTTATTGTCAAAAATAGTTCGTTCAAAAATCATAAACACCAGAAATGGCTGTTTAGGGGTTTCCAAAGTCAATTAAAAAAAAGTTTAGATGTTGTATCCACGGCATGCACAAAAGTGGTCTATACACAAGCAATGAAAATGGCGACTATCCTTTATTCTTGAACGCCGTGAGTGTGGCTGTTTACGGGTTTCCAACGTCAATTAAAAAAAAATTACTTTAGTCCCTAGAGATTAATAAAGAGTTTTAGTCCCGATATGCAGGGACTAAAATAACATTTTAAGAGCATGAGAAGTGAAAATTGACATTATGGTCGCCGACTTCAGCTGTCAAA
Organism: Thaumatotibia leucotreta; assembly: GCA_025490895.1. Taxonomy (NCBI): domain Eukaryota; kingdom Metazoa; phylum Arthropoda; class Insecta; order Lepidoptera; family Tortricidae; genus Thaumatotibia; species Thaumatotibia leucotreta. The sequence goes on from JALPQI010018385.1 coordinate 21,560, forward strand.
TCCATACTGCAGCAAATATTTTGTCATCGTTTTCAGATAAATATTTAATATGGGCCTAGTAAGGTGTGTTATTGTTAATTGCAATAACACCAAGAAGAACAGTGACTGTAAATTTTACCGATTTCCAAGACCATTCATCGAACATTGATGAAGTATATAAATGCTGCAATGTGCTTGCATTTCCCACTCTTATTATAAACGCAGTCGCACGATACACTCTCTACATGAGAATTGGTGTTCAGCTGTAAGTAAATTTATTTGTTAGAGAATAGAAAAAACATTTATTGAACGGTATCGAAACACAAAAATCGGCTTATATAATACTTACAAACAAAGTTGTCTTGTACGCCGTTGCTGTCACTGAAGCTAGGCGAACCACTCGGGATTTGATAATACCTACGGGACATGTCTTCTTGGCGAATATCTTCAACCTCGAGAACATGCCCAGCTTGCACCAATTTCATCCCTTTATTCATCGTCTCCGGTTGGAAAACGATGTTGTGCGTGATGGCACGAAACCCCGTTTTAGTTATGAGTAGGCTCATTTCTAACCGAAAACAACAATATTAATGTTATTAGCAATAATGTTACTGACTACAATTGTCCAAAATTGCCTTATATATTAAAATAACACAAAATTTAATTAATATTTTTCAAAATATTTACTTACTTCCCGCTTGAAAGCGGCGACTATAATGTCTAAAATGGCCACATGTCAATGGCGCTGTCATCGCGCACGGTGCCAATAAAGAAATGTTTAGTGTCACAACGAAAATGCCAACTGTCACAGACATTTATAAAATCAACCTCAAAAAGTACAAGAATATCTGTTCTGCATTATATTCCACAATTTTAGAGTAGGTACCTAAGTTTTAGAATAATAACTAACGTGAGACTCATGTTTGAGAGCGGGTGCTGGCCGCGGGGAGCGTTTGATAAATATTTAAATAGGTACCTAAGTGTTTTTTTTATGCAGCTACTGTAATAGATATCCTTGAAGGAATAAATTCGATTGATCCGTATGACATAATCTGGACGGGGCCTATGTACAACGGGGGGCGACCGATGATGACGATGAAGGAACAAAATGAAAGACCAGCGCTGGCTCTGCTGGCAAAATGCTGAGTTTTGGCCATTTCGAGACAAAATTTCGTGTTTACTGTTTTGTTTTGTTTCTACTGTGTCTCGAATAAACGTTTTTTCTTTCTTCTTTCTTTCTTTTCAAAATCGGCCATTTATGTGTCGACGTCAAAGATATCGTTACGGTTTAGGTGCCAAAAATATATATACACGACTTTATTGCCTTGACATTAAGGTCGTGTAAATATATTTTTGGCATTAAACAGAAGCCAACCACAAAACGCACCGCAACGTGTCCGATTTAATTACGAACGAAAGAAAACGTCAGATTTATGACTTTGTCATTCCCATGGGCAAAATTTCCAGGGAGAATGTTCCTACAGGATATTCCTTTATTCGTGCATCCCTACTGCTCGAGTATCTTTAATTTATTGCCCGGCTGTACAATAAAGCTACAGATGAAACCGCTTCAATTGCCCTGAAAAGAATCAATTGCATGTGGATTTATGGTAGTTGAGACTTGTTGGTTAAAGTCAACAGTGGAATCGTAACTTTTGGTTTATGTTATGACTTTTAAATATAGATACTCGTACAATAAAATGAGGGAGATCAAAAGGGGCTAGCATATCTTGACTCTTGAGTATGACAGCAACCCTCAGCCCTCTAGATCTCTTTTTAATAAATACGAGTACAATCGAAAAGAAATAAGAGACGACTAGCCGCAAGAAGACCGCGTGTTGTCAAACTAGCAATATACATGTACAGTCAAGAGCAAAAGTAAGTGATCATTCTTGTTCGATTATAGACGTTATTCCATTGTGATAAGGCACAAGGTGATCACTTACTTTTGCTCTTGACTGTACAAGTTGCAGAACATTCTTTCAAATTGCGGGGATATTCTCGGAAATTTCCGAGAAATTTCATGAGAATTTAAGAGTAAGTTCTCATTGAGAATGTTTCAATGAGAACTTATAAAAAAGTGTTACGAAGGACATTGTATTTCAGGATTGTGCAAACAAGGCATAAAATATTCCTTAAAAGGCATGTTTATACAACGGTTTTGGCATGATTAGATTGCTTGTAAAATTCAAATTGCCGAGAACATTCTCTATAGAAGTTTCGCAACTTATGAAACTTCTCCTCGGTACATTGCTATGTCAAGCACAAGTTGTATTAACGCCGGTTGAAAATTTTGTCGAAATTTTTAAATTTTGATTTCGTTCATATTATTATGCCGTTATTCATATTTTATATTATCGTTCATCAAATAATTTGAATTTGAAAAGAAAACCAGCAGCGAATTAATAGTTTTTTAATTCGTATTTGTTACTTTGATATTTCATAGATAAAAAGGTACCTACAAAAGATAAAATTAACTAATAGGCATAGCAATTTTAAGTATTATGAATAAAGGTAGGTATTTATCTAAGAGTTATATTAAATGTCACAAAATTTCCGATGTTATCATAAAAAAAAATCTTTACTGTAGGGATGAATTAAGAGCGAGCAGTTTAATTTACATTTACGATTGGGTGCTATCTCTGCGTTACAAATGCTCAATGAAATAGAAAAAATAATTTATTCTCTGAATTGTATCTAATCAAGATCTATCTGAGCTCGCATAAATGTATTCAAATGATAAAACTCTCCCTTCGGCATTTTTTCTTGTGTTTCTATACCTAAATTGACTACAATTGCAAATTTAAGTTAGTCAAACAAGCCGCTATGAGCAATTTTTGTATACTGTCTGTTACTGACATGCGGGCATCACAAAGACTATAAAAAGGATTGCAATGAATTCAGAAGAGTGGAGCAGACTTCAGAAGTATGAACACTAGTTGTAGTATTGAATAATATAATTTTTGTAAGTGACAGTGATACAACAATAAACAATCCGTTTTTACGATTCCAAATCGGCAAATGATATGTGGGTTGCACTTTAGAAAAATCATTACACCTAATTAACTACAAAATATTATCTTATACGATTCGTAGGATCAGATATTATAGCTAGATTAATTATTCGCCCGTTTAAAATATTATACATGCTATATTGATAGCCACTGTACTAATAGTATGGGGAAAGTGTCAAGAACGTACTTATCATGCATAAGTATCAATAATTTCCAAATATTGGCAGTTTATGATTACGAATTCGCACTATCATGAGATTCATGAGACATTAGTAACGATATTTTCACGTACATTGCTTCTGACTCATTGGTTCATAAGGTGCATTTAGACCAAACAAGCATTCGCTCATTCTATTCCCCACTCTTCGAAATCGACGAATTTCGACGAATCACGTTTTGTGTACCGAACGAATGTCATACAGTGGGGGATAGAATGAGCGATTGCTCGTTTCGTTTAAATGCATCTTTTGCAAATTGGTAGTACATCATCTTTTGCATCAATTAAATTGTACTTGACGGTATTATTATCAATAATGTTATGTTGCGGGTGGCACAGGACCGGTCAATGTGGCAATCTTTGGGGGAGGCATATGTTCAGCAGTGGCTTTCGGCTGCAATGACGATAATGATAATTATTATGTTGTAATTGTAACCCCCTTAGTTGTTCATAAACATCTCCTAACTTAGCAAGCCGCTAAGTATTGGTTGTCCTTTTCAGTCGTACCAAAATATCCATATGACTGAAAGGGTCAAATAATACTTAACAGCGCTAAGTTACGAGACATTTATGAATATTTAGGGTGAAGACACATATATCAGCATGCATACGCATTTTGTGTATAGAAAATGTCCGTTTAGTATGGGACCGCGTCCAGCTTTCCGCACGCGTACGCATGCTTACACGTTTCGTACTAAACGGACAATTTCATAAGACAAAATGCGTACTCATGCTGATAAATGTGTCTTCACTCTAATTAAAGACAGCTCAAACCGAAAGATTTTGATAAAATTTCCTGTATTAGGTATGGCTTTATGGCCTTTCAAAGGTGAGCAATTTATAAAGATTGATTTATTTTATTCTCTTATAAATAGTGTGTTTTTGGGTTTTCGAGCTCAACAATTTAGATATTTGTACGTACCTATGTACTTATAGTTTATGTTAGTAAGGACAAGAAGTCTGTGAAATCGAGGTCGATGGGAGCAGACAGAGCAAACATTACGAATCTGAATCTGAATAGTGCCACTAAGATGGAATTTATAGAGTACCTAATGTACTTTATGTATATTTGCTATTATACCTACTAGACGGTGAATTTGAGGTTGCGAACTGGATCTATGGCCAGCTGTACACCTGTAAGTTCTTACGTAAGTTACAGGAACGGAGCTATACTAAGGTATAAGAGGTAAATATCACTATCTCATTCCTTAGTATAGCCCCGTCCCTATAACTTACTTAAGAACTTACAGGTGTACGGCTGGCCTATTGCATAATATTTCACTAATTTAAATACAAACCTTTCGCAGGACTCATTCATAACCTACTAAATATTATATAATCAATATCACGCAGGTTTTTCACGTTTAGGCATGTTAGAAATGAATGACCCTTTCCAGTTAAATGGGCCGAAGATATGGTTCCGCATGTACGAGTAATAATGTATGTTTAACAAAAACTCTTGGTACAATTTCTGATTCCCTTTAGCGCCCACAACTACGCTTCAAAAATCAATCGCATCCGCAAAGATTAAGATCGTTCCTTATTCATATACGTCTCCCAACTTAACAAGCTGATAAGGTGTCGCTTGTATCTTCGGTCTCATCAACATTTTATTTCGGTCAGTCAGTAGTATAGGGTTAGAACCGGATTGAACATATTATTTTAGAAAATTATCATTTATGACAAATTGTCAATTTAAAACTGATTGCTATTTTGTCTCCTTCAAAAAATTATTTAAATTTGATATTCTAAGTTAGCAGACTTTTGTGAATAAGAGGGTTACTCTTAGAGCTACAAATCACTCACCCAACATTCGTATGACCCTCCTCTGCGAAGCGCTGTTCCTATACCTCGTGGCGCCAGCCAAGCGGCCGTTGCTCTCCACCGACAACTTCTTCACCGGATGCAAAATCCTCGACGTCCTCAACTTGACACCAATCAGCGCATACAGCACAGTTATCACCGACATTGGCACCACAAAAAACACGAAACTCGATATCACGAACACTTGGTGCACTCCGTGCCCTTTCACTGAACACACACAAACGTTTTGACCGTTTTCCACATACGACACTAGTCCAAATTGCATCGCTTGCGGCACTGCTGTGCAAAGCGCCATGAACCAAATAACCACTATAAAACGAACTGCTCTTGATAACTTAGACATTGTATGCGACATGAACGGACGGCATATAGCTATGTATCTTTCAACTGTAAATGCAGTTATAGTCAAAACTGTAGCATTAGCTGACGTCTCTGAAGCTAATCCCAATATAATACATGGCGCTTCTCCAAGGGGATATGTATAAGGGTTCCATAGACGATGGAACTCAAAAGGTAAACCACAGACTAGAAGCATGAGATCAGATATCGCTAAGCTGAAGAGGTAGAAATTGGTGGCTGTGTGCATGGATCTGTTTCGGGCAATGACGACGCAGGTGCTGATGTTGCCAAGGATGCCAGCCACGAAGATGATAGCGTAGGTGATGCTGAGAGGCACCAGGAGGTCGAGAGACTCCGGTTCGGCGTAGCCCCCGGAGCGCCCGCTCGCGTTGGAGCTCGTGTTCAGGAACACGTCGTCGAAGTATTCTTCCATCACTGGTGCAATCACATCACTTTATCTGTTGACAAAACAAATGACAATGAATTTGCTGAACGTTGTGCAGTAGTACGTACCTACAGATTTTTGTTCAATTAATTGCATATTGATGAGAAAATAAGAGGGATATAGTTTTACTGGAGATTTGCGCTGAGGTTGCTATCATGGCGTAATACTCTTAGGTTTTACCACTAAGTGGATTTTCTCATTTAAGATTTGTTGTTTTACTGTAACTGTGTATACTTAAGAACTCCTCCTATTTTTATTTGTTGATTTGTGTGTATAATGTGATACAAAAAATCTTTCTTCCTTATACAGAGTGATTGGAATACCGATGATATAGACTTAAAACTAAGGGACATGAAGGGAAAGTATTCAAAGCATGTTGCGTGGACATACGCGCGGTGTTTTGAAAAGCACTATAACCTGCCCTTCGCGGCGTAGTTGCATAACCGTTTGGCATTGAGTATAATGAGCAGGTAGCGGAAATTTGGTGCCGATGGCAAACGTATGACGTAGCGGCTACATACAGAGTGTTTTCATCTAGATGATCATTATTATCAATAATTACTAACAACTTTTTGGCCTCTTTATCCCCTCAATTGTTTTTGGTACTTAACTGTGGTTACCGCCTGTCACTCTTATTTTACACAGGAATAAAGCTCAACCCAAATTTCAAAGCAAATAAGTGGATAAGGATATTTTATTGACAATTAAAACGGCCAGTACTTACAGAAAAATAATTACATAACTGTCTTTGTCTTTTTTATCAGAAAATTAGCGGAATCAATAAAGTACTGTTGTGTATAATTTATAAGAACATCCTATATTCCAAATTAATTTGCGTCATAATGATGTCATCCGCACTAAAGTTCCGCTGCCTGAATTAATGAGTAATTAACACGTACTGCGTTTTGATTTACGCCTGCTACGTAGATGCCCCTGCTACATATTTAGATGCGTATTGTCACCGTATCGAGTAACAGCTGGAATTAATTATTCATGAAATTTACTGTTACAGTCAGTGCGGAGTGAAGTCGTCTCCCGGCAAAGCACGACCATGTATTTGACATGCCTTTACTTCTCGAACTAGCTCTAATAGCGTTATTCACGAGCTCCAGTGTCTACTGTCTATTAATTAATCCAATTAGGGACTAAATACAGGCTTCTGCGTTTCTGTGTTCATAATTTTGTGTATAATTTACTAAATAATTAAAATTGAAATGGTAGATTTAGTTTCTCTGAAAGTTCGGAATGGTGCTCCGACTTAGGTTGTTATATCTGCTTTACAACGTATTTTTTAAACAAAACGAGCGATTGCTCATTCTATCCCCCTCTAAGAAATTCGTTCGTTACACAAAACGTAATTCGTCGAAATTCGTTGATTTCGTAGAGTGGGGGATAGAATGAGCATTGGCTCGTTTGGTCTAAACCCACCTTGTCCCGGCGAGGGAATTATTTGTGTATTTATTTATCACAAATATTTGTTCCTTGGTCGTGGATGTTCGTGTATTTAAGTATCTATATGTACCTATCTAATATATATATCGTCGCTTGGTACCTACATCACAAGCCTTAATTGAGCTTACCGTGGGACCGAGTCGATTTGTGTAAGATGTCCCAAGATATTTATTTATTTATATGTCGGAGTCGCGCTTCAGTTGGTGCAGACCTGTACGACACGTCGAGTCTTCGAACGCCAGAATTGTGTTATTTACTATGAGAACAGTTTTGTTTGCAATGTTTACAATTAATTTGTTAAGAGTTACTAAATCTAGAAAACGATAAGCAATGTATTGCTTGGAGTGGTCTTTGCTTTGGTCCATGTAGGTAGATAATAAAATCCGGTTGAGATCTACCCGCCTGTGAAGCAGGTAGTTTATGACCTGACAGTATAAAAGGACACTAGCGCTGTTTTCATGATGCATTCGCGCGTTAGACTTAGAAAGAAGTAATTCTTGCTTTAGACATTGGAAAGTCAATTCATTCTGATTCCCGCGTTAGACTTCGAAAGATTGATTCTTGTCTAGACTTGGAATAGATTCTGATTATGATCATTCCTTCCCTTAGGTCAGTCTATCTTGAGACCGCGAATAGATTTGATTAAGTGCACTCCAGAGTAAGAGGAGTTTGACTAGATTCAATAATTCGTTAGATTCAGATTCAGATCGTTATTTCCTAGCATCCTGACGAAAGACGTTATTTCTTGTGTTTTTGAAATTGGTGAAGCATGGACTCAAACTTAGAACTCTCCAGTCGTTTTCTA
>JALPQI010018386.1:0-24394 GCA_025490895.1 Thaumatotibia leucotreta
ATGATCACTCACGAAAAAACTCTGCTCCACCGCGTATAAGATCGTAACTGGCACTTACGCTGCGCGAGCGCAGGTGGCCGCCCCGTATTAACTGTCGTGAGTACACTTACTACAGTGTACGATGGTGCTTTTTTAAGTTACGATAGTTTACGTGTGTCAAAAACCTATTTGTAATTTTTTTTCTTCGTGGAACGGAAACATTGCTAAAAGATATGATGTTTTATGAAATAAAAAAAAAAATCACAAGTTTCAAGTTACGACAACTTACGCTGGGGCCGTCGATATATGAGAGGGATTGGGCTTTAGTCCCCACGCTGGCCCTAAGCGGGTTGGGAACTTCACATACACCTTTGAATTTCTTCGCGGATGTATGCAGGTTTCCTCACGATGTTTTCCTTCACCGAAAGCGAATGGTAAATATCATCTGATATTCCGTACATAAGTTTCGGAAAAACTCATTGGTACGAGCCAGGATTTGAACCCACGACCTCCGGATTGAAAGTCAAACGTCTAAACCACTGAGCCACCACCGCTTTAACCACCGCTAATTTTTGTACAGAACTGAAAAGAACTTAAAAGAGTAGGTCATTTGACAGTACTCAAACGTGACGTCACTTTTGAGTATTTCATATAAAATTCCATAGTGGTGATCGTTTTGACAGTTCGAAAAAAGAAGCTGATTTGACTTGTCAGTCATCATGCCTATTGTGGCAAATTTTATCATCATTCGGCTGATAATGATTATGATGATTTTAACTTTTGATCACCAAGTGTCCAACTTTTGCTTTTCCAACTGCCAATGACTCAAACGTAAGTGTAGGTATACTAAGGCCAGCCGTACACCTGTAAGTTCTTACGTAAGTTATAGGGACGGGGCTATACCTACGAACAAATAAAACACGGAAGCCGCACGCCATACTACATTTCCTATCAAAAACGGCCCTCAATTTTAGTTGACAAGCGTCTTCAATGCATCACGATAATGAATTTCAATGTCAACCTATAAAAATCTAAACCGCCATTTCAAAATAGTTGTGATTGATCCATCAAAGTTTTGATTGGCTATATTCTATAAACAATTGTCAAAGATGTTGCGCCAAAATATGCGCGGTGTTAAGAAAAGCGCTATGTCCTGCACATCTTGGCACAATTACACAATTGTTTTTGGGAGCATTTTTGAGCTGGCGTTAGATGTCCATGTTATATATGGTCGCAGGGCTATGCAAAGGAATGAGCTAGTGATATTCACCTCTCATTCTTTTGTTGTCGCTAATTCCATTCAAACTCGTGTATTTATACAATACTTACATTTATTATCTGAAATACTTAAATCTAGTACAATATTATTAACATATCTGTATTATTTCCATTTTAAAAACATTAATTTTATATCAAAATCGTCTTTATCAAATCAACAAAAGAAAATCTCTAACATTAGTTTTTTTTTAATCAGCCAGCTACTCGCGGCTTCCCGCCAATATTGTTGAGACAACAAGTTGTGTTACGATTTATCGCATGCATCTGCCAAGATGGCTGTTAACTACCTAAATCAGTTTAACATCACCATCAGTGCTGCCGTGATAAGTTTACTGTTTGTTTAAATGATATTATTCACACTTACATTTACACTCTAAGGCAGTACTGATGTCATAGAACGTTTTGTATACATATAATACCACACTGAAACTATGATCTTAATACATTAAGTGTAACATTCGGCCATCCGACTACAATACACCTCCTGGCGTATTCAGAAACATGCCGTAGGAGTGAACAAGCTGCCATCGGTGTGATGCAGGCGCTGGATACAAGACGCTGCCGAAGCTGACACGTGCCTGGCGAAGCAGACTGCTGAGCCGGGCTGGCCCTGGTGGCGTGACAGCATCGCACCATTCGCGCTCGGCCAAAGTGCGCATTCAGCTGTAGAACGACTCTCAAGCCTAGAACAAAAAATTGTTTGCACGAGTACGGTGTATCTTAGAGTCCCTTACAAACCTATCTTCGCCAATAGATCGGACAACCGAATTTTCTATACGTGATCAGGTCGTGCACCATAGTGGTGTTCATTGCGACCATTTTATTTATTTAATCACAAGTATTCGTAACTATGCCAACTCACTTAAGTTTTTCAACATTTATTCATTTTCAAATAAGTAACTCTTGGTTATACTACATTGGTTTATTGCATAAATTTTACTTTGCCAAGGTCAAAGTACAGAACGTAAATTATCAATTAATACATCCATACAATACCAATATTCACGTATGTAGTCCACTTGACAACTTGCTATGGCGTACCGTACTAGCCTCGTACTTACGCCCACCTCGAGCCGTGCTGAGCGACGTCACTGCGCGCGTCGGCGCTCTCACCGCTCAGGCTCCCCTGGCAACAGGAACTTTACAAATACTGGCAAAACGAATCATCTAATCTGAAAGGAAATTACGCTTTAATAGCCATTTCATTATTTTATATAATAATTTAACAAAAATCATTATCATCAGTACGCTACTTATTCTGCGTTATCTGTCTATAACTGATACGTTTTTCGCTTAAATGCTAGTACTTGCATCTGCTATCACAATATTCGTGCCAACAACTTGGGACAATTCTGCACTGTAATCAAACTATATCAGCCTAAGCAATATTTCTAACTACGTGAGAAAATCATTATCATCAGTACGCTACTTATTCTGCGTTATCTGTCTATAACTCATACGTTTTCCGCTTAAATGCTAGTACTTGCATCTGCTATCACAATATTCGTGCCAACAACTTGGGACAACTCTGCACTGTAATCAAACTACACCAGCCTAAGCAATATTTCTAACTGCGTGAGAAAACTTTGTTCCTTAATCAGGCTACACCTGCCTTCACAATATTTATTCCAACAACTTGGGAAAACTGTTCCACAATCAGATTACATATCTGCCTTCAGAATATTTATACCAACAATTTGGGAAAACTGTTCCACAATCAGACTACATATCTGCCTTCATAATATTTATACCAACAACTTGGGAAAACTGTTTCACAATCAGATTACATATCTGCCTTCAGAATATTTATACCAACAACTTGGGAAAACTGTTCCACAATCAGATTACATATCTGCCTTCAGAATATTTATACCAACAACTTGGGAAAACTGCTCCACAATCAGACTACATATCTGCCTTCAGAATATTTATACCAACAACTTGGGAAAACTGTTCCACAGTCAGATTACATATCTGCCTTCAGAATATTTATACTACTTAACAGCTTGGGAAAACTGTTTCACAATCAGGCTACATATCTGCCTTCAGAATATTTATACTAACAACTTGGGAAAACTGTTTCACAATCAGACTGCATATCTGCCTTCAGAATAGGTATTTATACTAACAACTTGGGAAAACTGTTTCACAATCAGACTGCATATCTGCCTTCAGAATATTTATACTAACAACTTGGGAAAACTGTTTCACAATCAGACTACATATCTGCCTTCAGAATATTTATACTAACAACTTAGGAAAACTGTTCCACAGTCAGACTACATATCTGCCTTCAGATTATTTATACCAACAACTTGGGAAAACTCTTTTTCACAATCAGACTACATATCTGCCTTCACAATATTTATACCAACAACTTGGGAAAACTCTGTTCCACAAACAGGCTACATATCTGCTTCCATAATATTTATATCAACAATTTTGGAAAACTCTGTTCCAGAATCAGGCTACACATCTGCTTTCTCAATATTTATAACAATAACTTGGGAATAGTCTGTTCCATTAGGCTACATCTGCCTTTACAATATTTATCCCAATAACCTGGGAAAACTCTGTTCCGGAATCAGGCTACACATCTGCCTTCTCAATATTTACAACAATAACTTGGGAATAGTTTGTTCCATCAGGCTACATCTGCCTTTACAATATTTATCCCAATAACTTCGGAAAACTCTGTTCCAGAATCAGGCTACACATCTGCCTTCTCAATATTTACAACAATAACTTGGGAATAGACTGTTCCATAATCAGGTTACATCTGCCTTTACAATATTTATCCCAATAATTTGGGAAAACTCTGTTCCAGAATCCGACTACACATTTGCCTTCTTCTCCATATTTACAACAATAACTTGGGAATAGTCTATTCCATAATCAGGCTACATCTGCCTTTACAATATTTACAACGACTTGGGAAAACTCTGTCCCTTAATCTAGCCACACCTGTCTCGTTCTGCCCCTATTTGGCTGCAACAATTTCATTTACCGTGTATTTATTTACTCATAACATAAGATCAACTTCAACTTATAAACAGAATTAAAAGTAACAAACTGTCTCCAACTTCAGGCCATGTGGTGACGGCAGTATACATTTGTCACCACCCCTACTCTTCCCATGGGTGTCCTAAGATTCGACTAAAGAACTGAATTCATTATAAACTGACGGCCGTCATCATAATGGACATATTACTGCAATCGCTAACCCGCTTGTTATGTCCAGCGTGGCGATTATGGACAGTAATCTCCTGCGTCCATACGCTTAAGTCATAGAAAAGGCCTATGTCCAGAAGTGAATTGTAATGGACTGATTATGTCCCTTCAATTAAACAGAACATCGTTTCACTGTCATTGCAGTAAGCTCATATTAAATATATGCCGAAATAAAATTACCACTTACAAACAACAATACCCAAACAATTAACTAACACATGACTAACAATAATAATTTACTACTCAGATTCTGGCTGTTCGTCACTACTAGACGAAGTCTCAACATCAGCCCTTTCTAAGCTAACCATGGTTACATTCTTTAAATAGCCACGACAATATTATAATTACCATTATGTTAACAATGTAACAACATAACTACCCTAATTATGTAACACATGTCTTGTCTAACAATTTACTACTCAGATTCTGGCTGTTCGTCGCTACTAGACGCAATCTGAACCTCAGCCCTTTCAAAGTTTCATAATTTTTACGATTTCATTAACATCGCACTTAATGACCTTTTTACTTTATATTTATATATATATTGGTTGGCAGACTAACATACCGTCTGGAGCACTGTTATTGTTCAAAAGTAGTTTAATTTCATCCTATGATTAAATGAGACATTTAATTATCATCGTTTTAATCCACGACATTCAAAGATATTCCACCAAACGAAATAGAAAATAGAGGAAACATAAATTCCAGTAATATTTCGTTATTATGACAAAATTATCACATTTTAACTATCTACTTAAAATAGGTATTTCAAATTTCATAATGACTGTCCATGAAAACAACATTTTTTTTTCTTTAATATTCCACAGAAGGGCGATAGATTAAGCTCGAATTTGAAATTATTCTAATATAGTGTTGCTAACTGCAATATTTCAAAGCCCCCTTCTTTTCTACTGCCACCGATTGTTAGACAGAGAATATCTAAAACATACCCTTTGAGTGCATCAGCACTGACCGGACGGACGTTCAGCGTGACAAGCAGGCGGGCAACAGCACGCTGTCTTGGTAAACGCGCTGTCTCCACAGGCGCACTATCTTCACAAGCGCGCTGTTTTCACAGGCGCGCTGACTTCACACGCGCGCTGACTTCATAAGCGCGCTGTCTTCACAGGCGCGCTGACACCACAGGCGCGCTGACTTCACACGCGCGCTGTCTTCACACGCGCGCTGTTTTCACACGCGCGCTGTCTTCACAGGCGCGCTGTCTTCACACGCGCGCTGTCTTCACAGGCGCGCTGTCTTCACACGCGCGCTGTCTTCACAGGCGCGCTGTCTTCACACGCGCGCTGTCTTCACACGCGCGCTGTTTTCACACGCGCGCTGTCTTCACAGGCGCGCTGTCTTCACAGGCGCGCTGTTTTCACACGCGCGCTGTCTTCACAGGCGCGCTGTCTTCACAGGCGCGCTGTTTTCACACGCGCGCTGTCTTCACAGGCGCGCTGTCTTCACATGCGCGCTGTTTTCACACGCGCGCTGTCTTCACAGGCGCGCTGTCTTCACACGCGCGCTGTCTTCACAGGCGCGCTGTCTTCACACGCGCGCTGTCTTCACAGGCGCGCTGTTTTCACACGCGCGCTGTCTTCACAGGCGCGCTGTCTTCACACGCGCGCTGTCTTCACAGGCGCGCTGTCTTCACACGCGCGCTGTCTTCACAGGCGCGCTGTCTTCACAGGCGCGCTGTCTTCACACGCGCGCTGTCTTCACACGCGCGCTATTTTCACACGCGCGCTGTCTTCACAGGCGCGCTGACTTCACGCGTGCGCTGACTTCATAAGCGCGCTGTCTTCACAGGTGCGCTGACACCACTGGCGCGCTGACTTCACACGCGCGCTGTCTTTACACGCGCGCTGTCTTCACAGGCGCGCTGACTTCACACGCGCGCTGTCTTTACACGCGCGCTGTCTTCACAGGCGCGCTGACTTCACACGCGCACTGTCTTCATAAGCGCGCTGTCTTCACAGGTGCGCTGACACCACTGGCGCGCTGACTTCACACGCGCGCTGTCTTTACACGCGCGCTGTCTTCACAGGCGCTGTGTTAAAATATATAATCATTTTCCAGAACATTTTAAAGAACTACTCATCAAAAAGTTAAGGCATAAATTGTTAAATTGGCTCTCTGAAAAACGTTTCTATAGAACCACTGAATACTTTGCCTAAGATAAATTATATCTATTGCCAATAAAGATTTATGATTTATGTACCGTCTAATCTTGCACACAACTGTGCACTTTCTGATCTCACGCGCAACTGCGCGCTATCTGATCTCATGTACAACTGTTGTCTAGTCTTAGGCACAATTGTATTCTGATTCTGTCTAGTATTTCGCACAGTGCGCTTCATGCTGTATGTGCACATTATATTCTCACTGCCGATCGAACCGCGAGAGCACGGTATCTACCTACCTGCTACTTTCCAAATGGGTAGTAAGTAAGTACTGCAAAAAAAATATCAACATAAAATCATAGTTCAAATAGATGCTATCAAATCCATACTTGCATCCAAATACTAATACAACATTGTATCTATTATTTCTGCTATTAACCTTTTCGACGCCACGTCAAATTTAAAAGCCGGCACGCAGACGCCAAGACACGAACATGTTCAAACAGAATTTGAACTTTCCGCACGTGCGTGTAGGCCTATATTGCTCTGTGGACCGTGACTCATACATATAATGGTCTTTGGCTGCATTATCGATATATCAGCTGTTGGCGTCCAAAACCTTTTACTTTTAAATTTCAATATTATACTGGAAAAATGGACTTTGTCAGATGAATTTCCGTAATTATCTATTTCTTATTTTGAAACTGCTATTTTAACAAAAATATATTGATTTTTGAACACAGATACTCATGTATGACCATCATGTAAATCTGATTACACAATAGACATTAGTTAAATAAAGTATAACTCTGGCGTTCCTCCACCTGGATATTGCCTCACCCTCAAAAGGTATCTCGGGAATCCTTCTCAAGGGTACCTAGAATGTAAGGCACATCGCTACCCCTGACTTTCGTGAATATGTCCTGCGGTTCTCCAACAGGATGCAGCATCATAGTCATAATCCAATTTAGTCTTAGTTAGCTACGTACCTACTGATTTATCAAAAATGGTTTTGTTTTTTAGGTTTTCACTTCTCTTCATGTTCTCATTTTACATACGACTAAGAATCAAAATTAATGCATTAATAAGGCATTCAATTATTTGAACTAAAATTTTCATGCACAATTGAGTAACTATCTAACAGATTGCAGTTTATTAAAGTTCATTTTGTTCAAGCTATAAGTATATCAGTCTTAAAGCCATGTATATAGCTTCAACTATAGTAGTATAATACTACAATGAGCATAATATTCATATAAGTGTTTATTTGAAATTCACAATAAAACTCTTCCACTCCAATCGGTAATTTGCCCGCAATCAATTTCATGCTCTGTAAGAACACAAGCATCCGACGACTGTACAGATACTATATCTACCCATTTAAAGTGGATACCTATATAATATATGACTGACAATAGTATAAATGTAAATAAAATACATATGGTCTAGAATTTTTCTTGTCACTAGTCATCATTATCGCCGTTAGCTACATTGCCTTTCACGTCATCGTGAAACTATCGATATTCTAATGACGTACGACGCTTGCCAAAATGTGTTTAATATTTGCAAACCTGTCTTCCCGACAGTAACTAATTCCTAAAAAATATCAAGATCTCCTTAATTAAACACTCTTTATTTGTAAAAAAAGATCAAGCATGAAATAACACAAGTATGATCTTTTTGCGTTTCAGTGAATAATCAATCACTTACCAAATCAAATAAGGTTCAAAATATCGTCCTCGTACAGGATTACCTTTCTTCTTTGTGGGTGTTGGTACAGCTTAGTATTAACTAAACCGTATCCCGTCTTCTGAAATGTTGTCGCTAATTCCATTCAAACTCGTGTATTTATACAATACTTACATTTATTATCTGAAATACTTAAATCTAGTACAATATTATTAACATATCTGTATTATTTCCATTTTAAAACATTAATTTTATATCAAAATCGTCTTTATCAAATCAACAAAAGAAAATCTCTAACATTAGTTTTTTTTTAATCAGCCAGCTACTCGCGGCTTCCCGCCAATATTGTTGAGACAACAAGTTGTGTTACGATTTATCGCATGCATCTGCCAAGATGGCTGTTAACTACCTAAATCAGTTTAACATCACCATCAGTGCTGCCGTGATAAGTTTACTGTTTGTTTAAATGATATTATTCACACTTACATTTACACTCTAAGGCAGTACTGATGTCATAGAACGTTTTGTATACATATAATACCACATTGAAACTATGATCTTAATACATTAAGTGTAACACTTTAGTGTAGCTCCGTCCCTATAACTTACGTAAGAACTTACAGGTGTACGAGCGCTCTAATACCAGAATACTCATAACTATTCAAATATGGAAATCAATACCAATAACAGATACCTACCGTGCTTCACAATTTCCTGATACCGTGACATGTTTCTTCAGGAAATTCTACGAACAAATAAAACATGACAGTCGCACGCCACACAAAAACGGCCCCGAAATATTGTCGACAAGGTCACCCCCTCTTCAATACATCACGCTTATGAATTTCTAATTACCCCTTAAGGCACTGGTCTCACCGCGAGCTACTAAGCTATGAACTATCGGCTGTAAACACGAACAAAAAATACGCACTCCTGTGTAAATAAAAGAGACACGGTGATACTCGCCCGGCGGTGATAGATGATAGCTGGACGAGTAAAAGCCGTGTACAGACCGGAACCGCTATGTTACAAAAACCTCGAAATAGCCCAATATTTTAATAAGTTTTTACTTAACTCAATATTTTATGTAATTTACAATATCATATTTTTTAATTACTCTATTAACTTAGAATTTATATATCGAAGAACGAAAAAGGACGAAAAAAAACGTTCTTTGTTTATGGAGAAAATATCAGTTCCGGTCCCTGCTTTAAAGACCACATCCGCGAAATATTTAGAAATTTGGCAATAATTTACTACTAAATATTTTTGTTTCTGTTTTTAAGTACCTAGTAACCTAACACTGTGTAGTACTATTACTTATTCTGTGCTAACACTTAAAAATATTTTTTTTTAATTTGATGTGGGCTTACTTATGGAGAGTGAGTTCACCCAGAAACCTATATAATTATGCAAACTATACTATAACCTATATATGCAAAAAAAAAAACACTGATTTTGAGTAACAACATTACTATTAGTCATACTAATGAATACCTGTTATTGGTGTGGTATGTCAAAGTTCAGGAAAGCCAATTGCCAAAAAAAAAATAATTCATTACTCCCTATGGCATCGTAAATATAGATATTCTCATCCATGATTTTTGTTTCGGGGTTAATACCTGATGTATATGTCACTCAACATATCGAGGTAAATTATAGGTCGAATATATTTATAGGTATTTCCGTTTTGTATAGGGGGTCCTAAAGATAACTCAAGATTTAAAATCAATGAAAAATACTAATTTATTTGAACTATTTAATCTCAAATGGAGAGAGATCGTTCGGAAAATGGGACCAAAACAGTTTTTCATCTAGAAAATCAGGGGTTGACTTACTATTTTATATTACACCCTAGTCTGTTGTACTTTATGTATCAGAAAAAAAAAAAACAATATTGGTTAAAATAATAAATTTTATCATTAGATTTCAATCTTGCATAATTTTTGAGACACACGGTATTTGTCAAACGAACGTGATATTTTTTTTATCGGAATCAACACTCTAAAATATCGCTAGTGGCTCAAAAATATACTATACCAACACCATCTATACTAAAACATGACGTAACTATTTAAATACAAATCGTTTATTTGCTGAAATTATACAAAGTTACATTTTATGCTGACCCCCCCACACGGCATACCCTGTCTCATAGGGGAGAATAGAACTTAGGGTTGTATCCATAATTCCCACTTAGGCGTCTAAATTATAACACCCCTCATAAATACCTACCTTAAAGTTAACCACTATTCATAAACGTCTAGTGCCAGCCCAGCCAGCCCTTAAGGATAGTTTGTCCCTTTCGATGTTTTTGACATATTGATAACACCGAAAGGGACAATACTTATCGACTTGCTAAGTTAAGAGGCGTTTATGAATACGGAGGTAAGTCTGAAAACTGACTAAGTTTGCCCGACTGCAAAGTTACGATAAGTGTAGATTGAGATATTTTCGCTTGTTAGAATTTATCCTTTTCGAACCGGGAGCACAACGTCGAATAACTTTGGTAATGGTTAGAATCTTATTAGAATAATTATGAAAGCTAATTAATAAAATGTAAGTAGATTTCATCATAATATTTGAAATTAAATTCATTATAAAAAGCTAATCAATAAAGTTTAAGTAGGGTTCATCGCAATAATTGAGATTAAGGGTGAAGACACATTTATCAGCATGCGTAGGTACGCATTTCGTCTAATAAATTGTCGGTTTAGTATGAAACGTGTAAGCATGCGTGCGTACGCGTGTGGAAAGCTGGACGCGGTCCCATACTAAACTGACAGTTTCTATAGACATAATGCGTACGCATGCTGATAAATTTAATGTGTCTTCACCCTTAAATCATAAAAAAAACGAATTTATATTTGAAGTAGGTTTCATCGCAATATTTGGCTTGTGATGACGGTAATAAGAATACATTTGTCACCATCCCAACTCTTCCCGTGGGTGTTGCAAGATTCGATTAAGAGATTGAAGTGTCATTGACCTTATCGAAGATTGATGACGGGCAGCAGCGTCATCATAGTGAACACACTACTGCGATCTCCAAACCGCTTACCCAGCGTGGCGATTATGGCCATTTACCTCCTATTCCTATTCCTTCTAGTAGTAGTAGTAGTAAAGCACTTTATTGTCCAAAATAAAAGAATCGACATAATTATAAAAATGTTATTACAAAGGCGAACTTATCCCTATAAGGGATCTCTTCCAGCTAACCTTAGAGTAATTGAGTTGGAGAGTAAAATGATAGGATAGACAAACATACAATATACAACAAGTATGCACAGGAAAACAAAAATCATACATAGTACCTAATTTCTGTTCATCAATTATGATATATGTCTTAGATTATATATCATAATGTGTGTAAGGTCTTGGTTTGATTAGATTGTTGGTTAAATTTAGATTTCCGAGAACATTCTCTATACAAGTTTCGCAATTTATGAAACGTCTCCAAGGTACAATGCTAGGCTTAATTTATTCATAACGCTACATCAAATGATATCGCTTATACTGATTTTAAATACCTTTTTTTCATATATATTTATTTTCAAAACTACAATTTATGTACATAGATTAAATCTAACTAATCTACTTAACCTAACCTACTCGTATATCTAAAATTGGCCCTTGTGGCATCGTACCGAGGATGCTGGCGGCATTTCCTCGCTGTATCGCAATACTGATGCGTTGTGCGAGGAAGTCGCCAGCTCTTCGGTCTTTAGTTACATCAACCAGACGTTTCGCGATTTCAGCAAACAATTTGCGCGCGCTGGGGCCCCATGAACCTAAAGTTTCTACGCCAACGGTAAATACCTTAATGCATATTATTAGGCGCAGCGTGGGTAGACCCCCCACAAGGTGGACTGATGACCTGGTGAAAGTCGCAGGAGTCCGCTGGATGCGCATGGGTGGCGCAGGACTGGTCATTTTGACAATCTTTGGGGGAGGTCTATGTTCAGCAGTTGACGTCTTTGGGCTGATATGACGATAATGATGATATTATTGTACGTTTCGGCTTTGTTCAATGGCAAAGGTCACTCTGTATATCTATCTAATCTACGTTCTTGCCCAAGTTCATTCACATAAACCAACGTTTAAAACATGCAAATGGCTTGAAGACACGGCAGTGCATCTTTAAATACTTGTCCCTGATATTATGTGTATGACATAGGCCCGTCTCTCACGAGGCGACTCTCAAGCGATTTGCGCTTCATACTCGTATCCTATGCGTCGCTTGTGAGTAGCCGCCATATTGATTCACGACTTTGCGCAAACGACGAGACGCGCCGACGACGCGTTTGATATCAGTCGCTCGCTACTGTCGTGCTGGTCGCACGCGACTCGAGTCGCATAAGCGTTGCAGACGAAATGGCGGCGGCGGAACTTGTTTTCGTACAGGAGGTGGAAAAATATACATGTTTGTACAATTATAAGCTGCCAGAGAATGTCAGGAAAGAGTATGTAACAGAAAAGGTGTGGATTGAGATTGGAAAAAACCTTGAGTTATTGATGATGATGATGATGTCCTCCCAGACGTATCCGTCGACGGCGACACCCTGGCTAGTTTTTGCAAACCCAAACTTGGTTCTAAAAGTTCTTTTGCATGAAACACAATACAGATTCCCAGTACGATCGTAAGTGTAGTTGTAGGAGGGCTTGGGCCGAGTTTTGCGGAGCTGACGTTTGGTGTCAAGGTCTTCAAGACGAGCGCGTTCAAAATTTACTAAGCCCGATTTGACAGCAGTTCGCCATTCCGACCTCCGAGTAGCAAGTTCCTCCCACTATTCACTGGACAATTTAGTAGCAGTCAGGTGGCGCTTCAAGACATCCCTGTATCGCAGATACTGTCCACCTGGTTTGCACCTACCTGAGCAAAGCTCAGAGTAAAAGATTGCTTTAGGCAACCTGGTAGGCTCCACGCGAACAAGGTGTCCACACCAGCGGAGTTGTCCTTTGATTAAAAGACACTCCATTCCAGTCAGATTGGTACGACGTAGAACCTCCGAATTTGGAATACGATCCTGCCAACTCAACCGCAGGATAGCCCGAAGACACTTCATGTGGAAGATGTCAAGTCGTCTGATGTCGCATTTATAGAGACACCAGCTCTCCGAGGTATAGATCAACAGAGGCAGAATGATTGCTCCATAAACGGCGAGTTTCGTGTGGAGCTTCAGGTCGTGTGACTTCCAGACTCGTTGGTTAAGTCCACCAAATGCTGCAGCGGCTTTAGCGATACGTGCAGAGATCTCTGACTCGAGACGATTATCACTGCGCACTAGACTTCAAAGGTAATGGAAAGTTCCTACTTCATCGAGTGGCTTACCCTGTAGGTAAACAGCTGCCTCTACCGCAGATTTACCTCTTGCAGGTTGTTTAAGAATCTGGGTTTTCTAAACGCTGATTACTAAGCCAAATTTGCGACAGGATTCGTCTAAATTGTCGAGATAACACTGCAGTTCACTCAGGCTGTCAGCCATAAGGCAAACATCGTCGGCATAAAGCATTTCTGTGACTGGAAGAGACCGTGTTTTGCGTTTGGCTCTGAAACGAGCGAAATCGAATACGCTTTTATCCATGCGGACTTTTATGGTGATCTGGTTGTTACACTTCTTAAGAGCGTCGTTCATTTCAGCAGCAAAGTAGATTGCGAATAGGGTTGGAGCCATGACACAGCCTTGCTTCACACCGCTGGTGACAGGGAACTGTTCTGTGAAGTCGTTCCCGTGACGTACGCGGGCTGTCATGCCCTCGTGGAACTGATGCGCTAAATTAACAAACTTCACAGGACAGCCATATTTCTCGAGAACAGCCCAAAGAGCTGCTCTGGGTACGCGGTCAAAGGCCTTTTCCAGATCCACAAAGCATACTCGTAAATAGAGATCACGATGTTGTTCAAGACTTTTCTCTTGAAGTTGTTTGAGAACAAAAATAGCATCAACTGTGCCTCTATTAGGTCGAAAGCCACATTGAGTCTCAGGAAGGAAGCTTTCTGCCAGGGTACTAAGACTACTAAGCCGTCTATTGATGATATGCGCGAAGTATTTTACCAGCGACAGATAGCAAGGCAATACCTCTAAAAGAACTGCAATCAGAAAGGTCTCCTTTACCCTTATAAAGCTTGCTTAAGGAAGCATCCTTCCAGCCTTGTGGAACTGCCTCAACATCCCAAATCTTATTAATTAGGTCAAATAGTCTGGTTTTGATACTAGGTCCTCCATATTTAAATACTTCGGAGGGAAGACTATCTGATCCTGGTGACTTGCCGTTTTTTGTTTTGAGTTATTAAAAGGTATACGGATGCACCCAGAATCGTTTTTTTATATATTCGCTTGTTTTTGTAATAAATATAAAGCAAAATATTGTCTTCATCACTCGAGTTACTAGACATTGTCGCACGAATATGTTCCGCAACTGATGCAAAATAGTCTCATTAGCGTAGCACCGTGTGCGCAAACGAGTAACATACCGGACCCGGTAGGCGACCATGGTTTGCGTCTCAGTCGCGTAGCATTTCAATAGCCTCGTGAGAGACGGGCCATAATGTTACCAAAAAAGGAGTAGTAATAAAATAAGTGAAGATTAATAGTTCAGTGATGAAATCAAGCTTTTGTTATAAATAAATAATATATAGTGGGAGTTGGTCAATGAAGGCATGTGTTGGAGGCACTAGATACTAAATTATAGATATTTAGATATACAGGCTGTGCATGGGCCAGTTAGCCTATACACTTGCTTGATAAGGTTAATTGTATTGAGATGATTTCTAGGCTAAGTTATACTGGCTTAATAAAGTTACAATGGCTACAAGGTAAGTTCAATTGATTGATTTTGTCAGCCTCTGTAGCCTAGTTGGTAGTGACCCTGCCTACGAAGCTGGAGGTTCCGGGTTCGAATCCCGGCGAGGGCATTCTTTGTGTATTTATTTATCACAAATGTTTGTTCCTTGGTCATGGCTGTGTATGTATCTAAGTATCTACACGTATCTATCTATTATATATATCGTCGCCTGGTACCCACAACACAAGCCTTAATTGAGCTTACCGTGGGACTAGGTTGATTTGTGTAAGATGTCCCAAGATATTTATTTATTATTTTATTTATTTATTTAATTGATGGTTATCATGAGCCAGCTAATTTGTGTATTGATTGTGAGAATAATGTGTTTAAAGGTAGTTTAAAGTAGGTTGCAGCGTAAATGGAAAATATGTACAAAATATGTCATCATCATAATCATCATTAGCCTATGATAGTCTACTGCTGGACGTAGGCCTTTCCTATGACTTTGCGTATAAACGCATTAGGAGGTAAATGCCCATAAACGCCACGCTGAGCAAGCGGATTGGCGATCGCAGTAATGTGTCCACTATGATGACGCTGCTGCCCATCATCAATCTTTATCAAATAATGGTCAGTGACACTTCAATCCCTTAGTCGACTCTTACGACACCTGCAGGAGGAGTTGGGGTGGTGACAAATGTATTGTTACTGCCGTCACCACACGGCAAATATATTATAATTAATTTCTCTAAGAAACAACAAAAATTACAAGTGGATTGTAACCTTTATTACATCCCAATGTTACTTAATATTGGCATGTGCCTTCAGTCACCTAAATTAACTTTTAGGTATGTTATTCTTAAGGTTCTGTCATACTTACGAATCATTCATTAAGTAAGAAACAAAAAAAAAATTTTGTTGACTTGATAAAAAGAAACATACCAGATAGCTCCAATTAACATACCAAGTAGCCTGTTAGGTAAATTTAAGTAACGGAAATAAATAAAACACGGTGTATAAAAATATCCATGATGAGATGACATTGAAATATTTTTGTGATAATTACAAATTCCATAGAGTTGTCCTCGCAGCGATTCGAACCCGTGACCTCTAGCTTCGCAGGCAGGGTCACTACCGACTAAGTCGTTTAAACGTAGCAACAAGTTGTCAATATAGCAACAGCAAAAAAACCAATTGACATTTTATTTCGTAAAACAAATTTGGCGCAACCTAATTTTCATATAAACGACGAAATATTAACTTAATAATCTTCAAATATTAACTTCATAATACATCCATCCCTCGAATGCTTTTAACATTATCTGAAATATTATTAAATACAAAAGCCAAACGTATAAAGAAAATACGAAGATCTTTTTTGTGATAAATGTACGCGCCGCAGAGTTTTCATATTTCATTCGAAATTATATGCTAAAGATCATTAGTAGCCGTTAAAACCATATCGAGTGATAAGCTGGTAAATTATGTTAATACTTACCTTAGGGAACTCCTATAGGAAATAAGAAAAAATAACGTTATAACGATTTTCTGAAAAGCTAAATAAGTTGTTCCTGTATAATTATTTTATAGGGTTGAAGCATTGTGTTAAATTTAATGACAAACTATAACTATTTACGACAAAAACCTATTATGCTTTTTTTAGGAAAATAATAGACATATACAAGGAATTCATAACATGTTAAATTTATTAATATCCAAAAGTGATAATAATAAATATTATAATATATTATGTTTTTCTATTAGATACTAACAAAGTAACATACTCGTAATGTGTAGAATTCTTAATAATATATAATATACATACATTACATGGACCATTTACTTCTTTTCAGTGTTTAATATGTAAAGTTATAACTTAAATAAAAAAAACATGTACACTTTTATCAAAAATATTACATTTGAAGGGTCCCCGGAAAGAACATGTCTAGATTGTCTAGTCAATTCAAATTACAGAAGGAAAAACCACCTTACTTTTAACAGAATGAGGGTAAATTTGCCCTCATTTTTTAAAGCACTGGACATGTTTTTTCCGTGGACCCTTCATTTTATTTATAGGGATATTTGACCTCATTTTCTGTTTTAGCTTTCAAATCAAGACCAAGTAGTAATTATATTTGGTTAATATCTGTATACTTTAATTTAGTTATTACGAATGCTAAATGAAATTAGCATTTTACCTTCACGAAAATTAATAGTCACAATAATATTTTTAATGTTTAATAGAACTATTCAGTCCATTGACGAGGCAATTTCGCAATATAATTGCTGATTTAGGCCGCTATTTCTATGTTATGCAAATATTATGAAGGAGTGACCTACAGTCCTTTCATCGTTGTACACTATATAAAGGTCACTGAAAACAGTGGAAATACATTCGGGGTCAAAGACTACGGGACATCATATTTAACTTTGGCAGCTTCACCCGACTGCCAGCTATAGTGAGTAGGGATATAACTCTCAGTATCTTAGAAAATACCGATGAAAAGATATGTTTCCTATTGTGTGTTTCTCGACTAAAGTAGACAAAAGGCATGAAAGTCCGGCTATCTAAGAAAAACCTTTCCAGTCTTTGGAGCAAAACTAATTTTGACGATTGGTTTAGAAAGTTGTTGTTCAAAAAGCGATTCTGCGTCCTAAATCCTCCCTAGCAACGAGGATACATTTATTTTTTGGTCTCCCTGTAAATAATTAAGCGCGAATTTAATGAAGTGTATTTTAGTCACACATGTTTCGTACTCGCGAGCGCGTCGCGTACTGATGTCCGCAGCGCGCCTGCTGGACCGGTTGAGATGAAACAAAGAGAAAGATAAAACCACGATGCACGACGACGAAAATGGCGACGGGCATCAGCAGTGTTATTCACTAAGGAAACCGCCTTGCTATAAGCGCTGTGTCAGCGCTGCGGCAGCGTCAAGCCTAAAAATGGTATTCACGAATGCACTTTAAACGACACTAGCGCTCGTCGACGAATGCGTGGTGAGCTGCAACTACACTGCGTCGAGAGTTACCGCCTACAGTTCGACGACGAGTTCTACGTTAGTGAATACCGTTTTTCGCAGCGCTGCGCTCTACGTCGAAGTGAAGGCTGTCTCGTCGTCGTGCTCGTTGATGATGAGAGAATAGCATAGCAGTACGCGTCGCGCTCGCGAGTCGCGGGGCGTGCATGCGGGCTCAGTGCTTGATAATGCAGACCTAGGCTCTCCAAAACATGTCGCACATAGTAACTAAATACACGTGAGTTTAATCGTTTCATTACCTATATTTATAGTTATTATGTCTCACTAAAGTTTAAATTCAACTCTGTTCATTTAAATATTAATGTAGGTATGACTGTGTGAGGAAGTCGCCAGCTCTTCGCTTTAAAGACAGCTATTTATTACGATACAGCGAGGTAATGCTGTCAGCATCCTCGGTACAACGCCATAAAGGCCAATCTTAGATGATTATCTTATCCATTTTCGTAATTTCGAATTTATTGGTATTTGACTACTCAAAATCACGAGCTCTTTCGATTCCAAAAGGAAATAAAGTGCCAAAATTTCCTTACAATTTCCTCCTTTGTTACCGCCTTAAAAATATCCAAGTGACATTTATTTTTCTATTGGGATCGAAAGAGCTCGTGATTCTGAGTTGAAATATTTGTCAGCCTCCGTAGACAAGCTGATAGTGACCAAGTATTACTACGAAGCTGAAGGTTCCGGGTTCAAATTCCGGCGAGGGCATTATTTGTGTATTTATTTATCACAAATATTTGTTCCTTAATCATGGCTGTATAATGTATTCAAGTATCTAAATGTATCTATCTATTGTATATATCGCCGCCGGGTACCCACATCACAAGCCTTAATTGAGCTTACCGTGGGACTAGGTCGATTCTTGTAAGATGTCCCAAGATATTTATTTATTTATTTATAAATAACCCAAAATTTACCCATAAATTCAATTTATGAAAATGGACAAAATGACATCGCTTTGTACCAGTGGTCCTATAATCTATGCTTGTTATGGAAATATTTATGTGAATTTGTGTATTCAGGTTCAGCAGTAAATTTTCATCTGCTTCATTTTATGCATGAAAATAAATATTATACGTGTTGAGCCTTGACATGTAATGGAGACATAATATATATACAATTCAGCAAAAAAATAATAAGGATAATAGAACGACACGTTTAGTACCTACCTATAAATACTTAAGTATACCTACTTAAGGTTAGAAAACATCAAGTTGTTTTTTTTTAGAATTAAACAAATTCATATTGAAGTTACTTTCTTACAATGCATCAATTTTTTTATAATTAACTAGCAACCCGACCCGGCTGCGCACGGGTACTACACCTACATAAAAACCTTCCTCTTGAATTACTCTACCTATAAAAAAAATATTTGTGTATTTATTTACCACAAATATTTGTTCCTTGGTCATGGCTGTCTATGTATTTAAGTATCTATATGTATCTATCTATTATATATATCGTTGTCTGGTACCCACATCAACAAGTCTTGATTGAGCTTACCGTGGGACTAGTTCAATTTGTGTAAGATGTCCCAAGATGTATTTATTTATTTTGGCGTGGTTTTAGATTGGCATAGAGCTCCATTCGGTTGAGTGTAAATGGACGAATCCGTCAATATGATGTGCAGTGAAGAGCAAAAATATGTATCAAAATAATCCACTTCTATATACAGTGTGTGACGATGACCCGGGCTTTTACGAAAATGGGTAATAATACGCATTACTGGAAATCGTTTTCAAGTAATAAGCTTTCAAATAATGAGTTCACAATTATTTAAATTAACACGTTCGTCTCCGGTACTGTTTCACTAAGTGCTAATACTATGCCAATTGAAATTATTTGATAGAATATGCCATTGACACGCATTGTGTGACTGAACAGATTGTACTCTTATGCCAGTGACACAGCACTTGTGTCAAAAACGTTCGTATTTCTATGGCACTGGCATAGGAGGAAGAACTTGATTTATGCTAGTGGCATAAGAATAAGGTTTCTCTGATCACGTATGTGTGTCACTGGCATAGGAATCAGGTTTTGTTTGTCACACACGCTGTGTCACCGGCGTCGATCGTGTTAACTGTAAAATGAATTTTATTTCCTTCGTACGATCAATGTAACACGTGTTCTGCTTAATTGTCAAACACCGAGTGTGGCTGCGGACAGTCATTGTCACACGCTAATGAACTATTCATTTTGAAGTACATTGCTTGTCATTGAACTTTTCTTAGAAAATTAATAAGCCCACAATGTCGTAACAGATGTGCTTACCATAGAAAAATTTAACTGTGAAAGACACTGGTTGTCACGGGATTCGAACCCGCTTCCTCTGACGACCTCAAAGGAGCTTTTTTAGTCTGGTGTAATTGCCAGACTAAAAAAGCTCGTTTGGTCTAAATTCACCTTAATAACTCACTGATTATTGAACTATTTACTATCAATTAGTTATTAGTTTAATTTTATTTGGCCCAGACAACTAAAGCATCTGAATAAAGCATTCTTAAAATATTCTTTAGGCGGTCATTGGCCTTCTTGAAATAGCAATTAAATAAATAAATATCTAATAAATATCTTGGGACATCTTACACAAATCAACGTAGTCCCACGGTAAGCTCAATTAAGGCTTGTGATGTGGGTACCAGGCGACGATATATATAATAGATAGATACGTATAGATACTTAGATACATACACAGCCACGACCAAAGAACAAACATTTGTGATAAATAAATACACAAAGAATGCCCTCGCCGGGATTCGAACCCGGAACCTCCAGCTTCGTAGGCAGGGTCACTACCAACTAGGCTACAGAGGCTGACAAATTTCACTTACTTATTGGATTTTTGCTATACACATACAGGATTCATGACCAACTAGGTACTGTTATTTTTATGCTACATATATCTAGTACCTCAAACCTCAAACTCCAAGGATTTTCTCGGTAACGATTCGTCTTGCTCACCTCGCGGGCCAGTCTGAAATATTCATACGAGGACCCGAGGGATACGGTTACAGCCAACATTTACTTAGACATTATGAAGATTGCTCGCTGCAGAAAACTGTTTAAATGTTTAATTTTGTGATTGCAGAGTGGTAAAATTGTTTGGAGTTTCCAATATGTCCTCGCATCTCGACAGGGAAAGAAACGAGAAATTAACGTGTGTAACTGTGGAATCACGAGGTACCTACGTAGTCATTATCGTATCATATTTTGGACTAAAATATGACTAAAATAAAACTTGGGTGACTTTGAGCCTTCTTATGAGGCCCATTGTAAGACACCACGTTTCAGTACCGTATGTCATCACTGGCAACACACACTTATTAAAAGACTTTCGACGTCAAATCAATGATGTATTTCAGAAATGTGATCATTCTATTGATCACATTTCTGAGATACATCATTTCATATTCATGAGTTTCATGACTGCGCCATATTCATTGTTTGTGAAATATATCTACCAAATATGATGATACTGATTTAGAATTCAGATGAAAACTAAACTCGCTTAAATTGTTTTCGTATTTACCCTCAAATATGTCTGATATGAGCACAAAAAGATACGTCTTCAAATTTCGTTGTAAAATAACATCGAAATATTCAAAACGTGAATATAACCGATTGAATAAGAAATATTAGAGAAATTTGAATGGCAGGTTGAATTTGACTGGGACACCACGGACTAAGTTGTCAAAAAAGCGCAGGCCGTATTTCCAGACATGCGACGCTTAACGACATAATCCGCAGGTCTCTTGCCACGATCAACGTACCTGCTCTTCTTGAGCCTACTGGTATTATTAGAGATGATGGTAAGAGACCTGATGGTGTGTCTTTGGTTCCTTGGAGCTTGGGACGGATGTTGGTATGGGATGCTACTTGCGTAGATACCCTGGCACCGTCCCATCTTCAACGAACTACGTTTAAGGCAGCCGCTGCGGCTGAAAATGCCGAATTTTTAAAACGTAATAAATATAAGGGCCTCGGCAAAGAGTACGATTTTGTACCGTTTGGCGTAGAAACTTTAGGTTCTTGGGGCCCCAGCGCACGCAAATTGTTTGCTGAGATCGCGAAACGTCTGGTTGATGTAACTAAAGACCGAAGAGCTGGCGATTTCCTCGCACAACGCATCAGTATTGCGATACAGCGAGGAAATGCCGCCAGCATCCTCGGTACGATGCCACAAGGGCCAAACTTAGATATAGGTTAGGTTAAGTAGATTAGTTAGATTTAATCTATGTACATAAATTGTAGTTTTGAAAATAAATATATTAAAAAAAAAAAAAAAAAAAAAAATGGCAGGTTCAAACATATGACTGAAGTTATTATTCATACGTAAAACAGAAATCCTCTAAAACAAAAAATAAAACAAGCTAACTTACGATGTTATGATTAATAATTAAGAAAAAATTGATCGATGTTTTGCCATTCAATCAAATGCAACACCTTATATTTTATACTTCTATAAGACTTTAAAATTACAATTTATTATGCATCTTTGATTTGGTTCTGGTACTTTTTTACATGTTCTAGCATGTATAATAATTTTCTCACTGAAAAAGAAGTAAAAAAAGTGGTCTTGTTATGGTACAGGGGGTACCACGACGTAGTAATGCGATTCAGTTTAGGTCGAGAGAAAGGGACAAGGCTATACGAGTCGTATATCTCTGTCCCTTTCCCAGAACCTGAATCTCTTTAGTACGTCATGATAACTACCAGGACGATTAACATCGTGCTGTATGTAGGTATGTTGTTGGTTCTGTTTTCGAATCACTCTGTATAAAAACGAACTGAAAATAATTATTCAAAATTCAATTCAATTATATTAGAAGAAAAATAACTATTTCATAATACCAATTGTTCATAATTTTCTAAATTGAGATACTGCTCCATCAAATCTGCTATAATTAGAAAGTACTTTAAAAATAAATGCCAGAAAGTTGGTTGTTAACAAGAAGCTTCCGAAAAGTACTTTTGTTAGCACTTAGAGATCCAAAGTAAGAGCGACAGCGTACAAACCGTGTACAGTCAAGGTTTGTCAGCCTCCGTAGCCAAAGCTGGAGGTTCCGGGTTCTAATCCCGGCGTAGGCATTATTTGTGTGTTTATTTATCATAAATATTTGTTCTATGGACGTGGCTGTGTATGTATTTAAGTATCTATATTATGTATATCGCTATATTATATATCGTATTATATTCGTATATCTATATATTATATATCGTCGCTTGGTGACGGCAGTAAGAATACATTTGTCACCGCCCCAACTCTTCCCGTTGGTGTCGTAAGAGTCGACTAAGAGATTGAAGTGTCATTAACCATTATTTATCGTAGATTGATGATGGGCAGTAGCGTCGTCATAGTGGACACATTACTGCGATCGCCAATCCGCTTGCCCAGCGTGGCGATTAAGGGCATTTACCTCCTAAAGCGTTCGTACGCATAGGAGAGGCCTACGTCCAGCAGTGAACTAATAAAGGCTGATGATGTGATGATGATGTCGCTTGGTACCAACATCACAAGTCTTAATTGAGCTTACTATGGGACTAGGTTAAGTAAGATGTGCTAAGATATCTTATTTGATTTATTTATGTAGTAGCTTGTAACTTAAAACAAAAAGCGGTGAAATTGCTTTTAAATCCCGATCTAAAATAAGACGATGTTATAAAGCCGTTCGTCTCGCGGGTTACGAATTAAGAGTTGATGGTTCTAAATGATTCTTTCAAGTATTTTAACAAATTAGGTCTGCATTATTAAAAGCTTTTTCATTGAGTTTTTAGCAAATAAGATTTACCTAAATTACTTTTAATATGTGATTTTTGTTGCTGCTTTTTTTTATTGACTACAGCGTTGTGAATATTACGACCGACGTAATAATTATGACATCCTATGCGGATATTTTTTTATTATTTTAGTATGATAATTCGTTTTATTTAACAGTCGGATTGAGAACCTCCGCCTTTCTTGGAGTTGGTTAATAATAAAAAATCTTCTCTCTAAATTCCCGGTATACTTGTGAGTTTGAGCTTTGTAAGCTGTATAATAGGTAATCCCTGCGCAACAAGTTGTCATAAAAATATAAAATTAATACCTACCTAGCCTACGTAGTATTGTACTTAATTGTTATAGAATAATATGATTAATGAATCATTAATTTTATTTTATTTTGTGTTGTTATTGTTGCTATACTTTATATGTTACTCATAAAATGTATTACTATCATTAATTAATAATTTCGGCTCACACCTAAAATCCAGAAAAATGTGCACAGGTATTTT
>JALPQI010018387.1:0-30115 GCA_025490895.1 Thaumatotibia leucotreta
AACAACTAAATAACCAAGAACAAAAATTTTCCCAAAACGAGATCGAGGTCTTTGGTTTGAATGAATCCCCTCAAGAAAATCGGTTACATTTAGCTTTGTGTGTCGCTACAAAGATAGGAATGGACCTGAAAGAAGAGGATCTCGACTATGTGACTAGAGTTGGTCCCCGCCGAAAGCCAGATGATTCGGGCCGCTTGAGACCACGCCCTTTGGTGATCCGATTATTACGCTGCTCTAAACGAGATACTTTTTTGAATACCGCCAAATCCAGGCGTAACATCTCATCCACCGACATTACTCCTGGCCCCACTCAAAAACTTTTCTCTAAAGAGAGACTTACAAAATTCAATCTTTTGTTATTTCGGGACGCCCGAACCAGATCCCAAAAAATTGGTTATAAATATAGCTGGACAAGAAATGGAACAATATTTCTCAGGAAAGAAGAAAGCAATCCAGCGATACGAATACGTAACATCTCGGACCTTGACCGGTGTTTGGACTCAGTTAAAAACACCAGTAACAATAAGTTTCAAGATCCTTGGCTTGAAACAGATATCACCCATAAAGATGATCAATAACATATACTGTTCTCTTGTACTTATGCTCACTCTCGTACTATATGAGTACCTTTCACTTGTAAATCTCTTAATTAGATTTTCTTATTTTATTAACTTAATTTATCTATCTCACACTAATACACTACACAAATTTTAAATTACAGACATTCAAGCAGTGTGTAACGTACAGGTATGTCACATAGATAAGGTATTCGCCAGACATTTTACGCTTATTTTGTTTTTTATAGTTAAAATACGGGTAAGTTACTTTGAACTAACGATCAACAGCATATACCTACTTTACTTTAAAAGATGGCATTACTTGACTTAAATAATACCTTGGATAACGACTTGACTATTGAATGCCTTGAGCTCGATAAACTTGAACACTGTAAACAATTTCTCACTCCTAAGTACAATTTTAAAGTGTTAACGTTAAATATAAGAATTATCCAGTGTAACTTTGATTCATTTTTCGTTTCATTAGAAAGAATAAACATAAAATTTGATATCATTATCCTCACCGAATGCTGGTTAAATGATGGAACTGTCATAGACTCTCCTCTTCCTGATTATCAAATGTTTCGTACAACTAAAATTATAAACAAAAGTGGAGGAGTGGTAGCGTACGGCATTAAATAATGCTAACAGTCTAGCGTTGCAAATAGAAGATCAAATATTAGTCTTAGGTATCTACCGGTCTCCTTCATTCTTCAAACCAAACATATTTTTGAATTCTATGGAAGCTTTTCTTAATAATTCTCATCCGAATCAGATTATAATTGCTGGTGACCTTAATATAGATATATCCGATAACTCAAATAACCCCCATCATACTGATTATTTAAATTTGATGTCGGCCAATGAATTTTTACCCGCAATCACTAAACCCACTAGGGGAACTCCTGTCTAGACCACATTTTTATTAAATCCAAAACAGAATCAATAGGCATTGTCTGTAAATGTTCAATAACGGATCATGATATGTGTTAGTGCACATGGAAAGGTACCTTGTCACGGGGTTTAAAATAGACTTTATTCAAGAACATATAAGGTTCATTTTAAGAGTCGTGACTAGGTACCTTTCCGTGTGCACTGACACATATTGTCATTGGTGGGTTGATGTCTCCGAACCCTTTTGTGCAAAAAAGAAACCGTTGGGTTATTAAAACTGATTTCAAGGATATTGCTTAGGATTTAAAAAAAGTTTGCTGGGCTACAGTCGTAGAGTCTAGAGATGTTAACACAGCGACTAATAAATTTAACTAAATTATAAATTCAATAATCCAAAAAAACACAAAAAGAGTACAAATAAGTCGTTCTAAATATAACTTAAAACCTTGGGTAACGCCAGGTGTAATCAGATAACACAAAGACAAACTTCACAGGGATTCCAGGGCTTCGCCAAATGACCTTATTTTACTAAAAGGCCATAGTCGGATTTTCATAGTAAGTCAGCCTTTAAATCAACCAGACTCTAGTATTTTTTTGTGAGTACCTCTTATGGTGAAGAATATTTCTGCTGAGTATCAACGTCCTATCGGTGACAGTTTTTGACTTATGATTTTTTTTAGTTTTTTCTTTAATGTGTTGTATCTCAGGATGTATAAAAGCGAATTGCTTCAAATTTTTAAATAATGTTCTTTATTTAGATATGCATCGAATTTAAAAAAATGAATATCGATTGTCGTATAAAAAAAAGAAAAAAAAAGACCAAAAAATTTTTCATATTTTTTTTTGTGTACCTATGAAGTAGTGACACCTCTATTTTCTTTTTCTAATTATAGACCATACATTGGCCTACTAGTTGCCTAAGTATCAAAATTTTCCAAGCGGTACTTCTTACCAAAAATCGGCAATATGTGTGGTCAAGTTCTGCATTCAATCGGTGTTTTTCAATGTAGTATACAAACTCTTCATTTATATTTGAGTTTTCTTATCAGGTTATCTTATTTAAGAGTAAATGCTAATGACAACTTAATGTCATCATGATGCAAGCTGTTTATTTCATTATTAATCGGCCGTTTATTATTTTAACTAGCGTAATTCGATATTATTTATGAGATATTCATTAAAAATAATATATTTCTTGAATATATATATATATATATTATCGAGATACGCTAGTTGAAATGATAAACGGCCGATTAATAATGAAATAAACAGCTTGCATCATGATGACATTAAGTTGTCATTAGCATTTACTCTTAAATAAGATAACCTGATAAGAAAACTCAAATATAAATGAAGAGTTTGTATACTACATTGAAAAACACCGATTGAATGCAGAACTTGACCACACATATTGCCGATTTTTGGTAAGAAGTACCGCTTGGAAAATTTTGATACTTAGGCAACTAGTAGGCCAATGTATGGTCTATAATTAGAAAAAGAAAATAGAGGTGTCACTACTTCATAGGTACACAAAAAAAAATATGAAAAATTTTTTGGTCTTTTTTTTTCTTTTTTTTATACGACAATCGATATTCATTTTTTTAAATTCGATGCATATCTAAATAAAGAACATTATTTCAAAATTTGAAGCAATTCGCTTTTATACATCCTGAGATACAACACATTAAAGAAAAAACTAAAAAAAATCATAAGTCAAAAACTGTCACCGATAGGACGTTGATACTCAGCAGAAATATTCTTCACCATAAGAGGTACTCACAAAAAAATACTAGAGTCTGGTTGATTTAAAGGCTGACTTACTATGAAAATCCGACTATGGCCTTTTATACCCGCTATAGGAATTTCTGTGGTAACTTACTGTATAACTTTAAGTGTAATTACCAAACGAAAATGATTAACGAAAGCAAACATAATCCTAAAAAACTATGGAATACTATCAAAAATATTTACCAACCTCCAAAAGTCAATCATGACCCTATTCAACTTGCTAAAATTGATAACTCCATCGAAAAATCTCTTGATTTCTGTAATACACACTTTACCACTACAGGTAAAAAATTAGCTGACAAGATACTATCTAGACTCAATGAAACCCATGCCACTTTAACTAACAAATATGTTTGGTACATATTTGTTAGTTGTCTTTAATTCCCTTGCCCTCTCTGTCTCTAATTCTTTGTTCATGCATCCCACTGATATCTTTGAGGTTGATAAAATAATTAAACAACTTAAACCTGATAGCGCGCCGGGCTACGACTGTGCAAAACCACAATTGATCAAAGAAGTGAAAGATGTTATACTTGAACCACTTGTCTACCTCTTTAACCTTAGTCTTGAAAAAGGATGCTTTCCTGAAAGTTGGAAATTAGCTATTGTTACACCGATTCACAAAGCTGGAGCTAAAGATTTACCTGCAAATTATCGGCCGATTTCTTTACTAAGCATATTCTCTAAAATCTATATAAATAAAAATGAATTGCTGTGCGTTAGTCTCGCTAAAACTCGAGAACGGCTGAACGGATCTACCTTATCTTGGTATTGAAATGTTTGTGGAGGTCTAGGGAAGGTTTAAACAGTGTAAAAACACGTAAATATTGTGATGATAATTAGAAAACAGTGATTCTTTTTTCCCATACAAATTGTGCGTGACCTCCGTTTTGACACAATGTGACAACACGAAAAATAACATTAATGAATTCAAATTAAACCTGTAGTGAGTTGATAAGCATAAAAAAATATTAATTTTGAGTCGGCAAAATATATCCGTAACACTTAAAATAGTTAACAAAATACCAAAAAAAATTTTAACGATTTGTTTACAATAAATGACAACCTCTCAAAGTCTCGATGTGTCAACGTCAGACTTATTTTTATTGGGACCTATTTAAATAGTTTTCATATATATATATAAACTCTCGCGTAGGACAATAGCATAGACTTGAAGGCGTGGACGTATTACACATGGAGGCTGTTTAATTTGAACTTCACTATCGTTTCTCTCGCTATTCGAATGAGAGGGAGACACGGAATTTTAAATCCGTAATATTGAAATGGTTGTCAAATCCGAATATTTTTTTTATGCTGGCTCCCCACTATGAGCCGATGAGCGATGATAAGCATAGACATATAAAATTGATAGACCGAGTCTATTTTATCTGTGGGTGACGCCGGCAATGCCTGTCAACGATCTTTGTTTGGGTATACTAGTGCACCTAAACCGCAAATAGTAAAAGTGATTAAAATAAAGCTTTTCATGTATATTTCTGTTCGATAAGTGCACGGAATGTTATAAAAGTGATGACTTGTGTGGTTCCAGGGGGTAAAAACCGCCAGGGTTACCTGAATGAACAAAATAAAGACATTACGTTTCACCGGCAATTTAGTTTTGACTTGAATTTTAAGATTTCGAACCTTATTAAGGTAAAAGTAACTGAAAATCTTATTCAATATTTGTTGTCGGATACATATGTGTAGTTTTGTGATTAAACCATTTGTATTTACATTCGTAATGTAATTATAAATAGTGGGATTCAAACATTTGTATCGCATAGTGTGGTACTTAAGAGACCGATCGTGATATCGATAAATGTATTGATAGTCAACTCAAAAATGAATCGATGTTTTTAATGTCCAACAGGTTTCCACTGGACACTGAACAAAGGCTATTATGGGTCAAAAATATCAAAAAGGCAGACGACTGGTACCCTAAAGAGTATTCAAAAATATGCTCCGCACAATTTTAAGCTGTTGTTTCAGGCAAGGG
Source organism: Thaumatotibia leucotreta (assembly GCA_025490895.1). Taxonomy (NCBI): domain Eukaryota; kingdom Metazoa; phylum Arthropoda; class Insecta; order Lepidoptera; family Tortricidae; genus Thaumatotibia; species Thaumatotibia leucotreta. Next base: position 5,236 of record JALPQI010018387.1, read on the forward strand.
TACGCGCATAAGTGATTACATTCTGACGTACTACCCACCATATTTGGTAATCATCCAATGTCATGTCAACCAGCAAGTAAATTAAGTTTAGTTTAATAATGACGCTCATGTGATACTTGTGTAGACTGATTAATTTAATTATAAAGAAGCCATCATACCAAAATTGTTAGGTATGCTTTATTTAAGGAATGATAAGTCCATAAAACATGTTATAATGAGAGTTTTCTGAAATCACCAGGGCGGGAGCAGGTCCAGAAACTTGACTAAATTCTATGTTTATAGTTTCTGGTTTAAATATTTTGTATGAGTTAAAAAAAATACATAAAAAAATTTAAACTTTATTAAAAAAAAAAAAACATAGACTTAGTCTTTCTTTGGGGCTAGATAATTGTGTTTCTTAGCGGGACCTTACGGCTAAGTGGCGTCAACTAGTGGCATACGTTTTAGGAAACCCTCATTATGACATTTTAATTAAAGAAAATATTTCGTTAACTTTGTGATTTTATTTTTATCCTAAAATGTAGATTTTGAAATCACGATCGAAGAAGATCGTGATTTTGAGTAGGAAATAAGGTTTATTCCTACTGTATTCGCTACCTAATTTGGTAAAAATATTATTATTGACGATAAAAGTATACGATTGAAGACTGGACATCACTAATAGTAATGACATGTTATCTAGTCAGGTTGGTAGCATTGTTCAAGAAAATGGAGTCGTTGATGGAGTTCACGACCAAGTAGAGCTACTTTATTTGTCTCTTTTTCCTTATGGAATACGTCTTGAGATGGGGTGAAGGATGACAATAGTTTGTTCATGTATGTCTTAATACACGGAATCTTCCCTATATTTTATCTGTGATGATAAGGGACGCAGTTATGACTAATACTGCCATCCCGTTCTGCTGTATAGCTACGTCCCGTATGACCATGATGGCCTATTGTGGGGAGCCAGCATAAAGAAAATAATTCGGAGTTGTCGACCTATTTCAATATATCGGTACTATTCGATTGAGAGGGAAGACACGGAATTTGAAATCTGGGTGCTTAGACAAGTTGCCAATCGCTAACGCTTAATCGTCAATCGTAAACGAAAGGCAGCTAACTGTCTTTATCGCACTAATATGAAAGAGTGACAGAGAGGGAAAACTACGATACGCTACCAAGCGTTAGCGATTGGCAACTTGGCTAAGCGTCCTGGAATGTTTAAATAGGTTGTAAGCTCAGAATTATTTTCTTTACTTCGAAATAAAAAATAATGGTTCTATTTTAAATTTTTCTATTTCAAAATTGTACAGTTGAGTTCATAAATATATGAGCAAATCCACAGATCAGTATAGATAGCTAACGGTGGCATGGAACATGTCGCAGCGTTATGGCCGATAGGCCTTTATAGTGTGACAGATGCGCGCCCTATGAGCCAGTCGCAACTTACCCGCGACTGCAGGATGAGCTCGGACATATCCGCAAAATGCCGAATTGTGCCGTTATTTCTTGTAAAAATAGGAGTGTAAATAAACATTTCGAGGACTATTGAGTCACGTACCTTATGAAAGTATTGATTTTTATAGTTATTTGTTGACAAAACCACGTATTTTTACAAATAATATACAACAACAAACCGCTGACATAAATGTCATAATGATTTTACTTGGGCGTACCAATTGGTTGAACTATTCAGTGACAAATTGTATGTGCGTTTTACATTGACGGCTTAGAATAGCAAGCAAGTTGCAATTTGGTAAGTGACCGTGCAATGTATCCAATTGCTAGCGATATTCACAACCGTCCTGTCATTTCTTGGTACGACCGCTGCGAGCAGGCCGCGAACTAGAGGTACGACTGACCGTGCCGATGACAAATAAATAGGGTCGATAAATTGTTGATGTATTTGATTATATTCAATTTTTCTTTCATATTTTGACCTTTGTATCAATATCTTATCTTCATAAAGGTAAAACAATATATATAGATTATATCGCGTATTATATTATTTTGAGCCTTTTTACAATAACCGTTGTCAAATGTTGAAATTGTTTTATTTAAATATGTGACCATCGCGGAAACGGCTGATAACATTATATTTATTAAGGGTACAACCGTCTTAATAATTATTTGTTCATGTGATTCCCAGCCACAATTAAGATAATGTCGTTAATAAATTGCTTTGTTCATATTCAAATATATGTTTATAATTGACATTCTGTAGTTTATTATTTACAAACCAGATCCGACACGAAAGTAAGAAAAAAGTTTTCTAATGTATTATTAAACGACATAAAATGAAAACAAACAATATAAGGACTTAACTTAACTACCTATAAATAAAAAAAATGGCCTAAATCGCCGTCAGTGGGCAAGGTACCCAGAAGGCTGGCCGCATGGCCCCGTTGTATAGCTATACTTAAACGCTGTGCAAGGTACTGGCCAGCCCTCTGGTCGACTGAGGTCTCTCTTAGGCGAGCCGCTAGATCTTTAAAAAGTACATGTGCACTTGGCCCCCATGGCCCCAAGGTCTCCACACCAAACGCCGCAAATATGTAGCTGGTTCCTAAAGCAGCATATTTGCGGCGCTTGAGACTTTCGGCTAATGATGCCGCGGCGCCAGCAGCAACGCCGGTGACCGAAACATGGGACGGCGCCAGAGTGTCAACGCAGGTGGCGTCCCAAACTAGCGGCCGGCCCATGCTCCAGGGCACCAGCGTCATTCCGTCAGGCCTCTTGCCGTCGTCCCTGGCCAGACCGTTGGGCTCTAGGACGGGCGGTATTTTCGCGCTAACAAGGGTGCGACGGATAACATAATGTTTATAAAGATTAGATACATCGTCCAATGCGATGTTTTAATCTGTATTTATTTCTTATTAAATGATAGATCGATTTTAATGTTTTTCTTAATATTCCGACCTTATCAAATATCTATGGATAATAATTTATCGACGTAGCCTCCTCTCTAGTGCCGCATCATATGGTAGCGCTTTAGCCAATCACAGCGTGGCAAAGGCCCGACCTCGGAGACACCGAGACTCATTACAATTTCGCTTCGTTACAAATCTCTCTCTTTCATATATCTATGAGCAAATCCAAGGCTTCAAAAATAAATGAGCATAGAAAAAGGCCAGTCATTAAAGTTCATAACAACCTCTTTTAAGTCGATCATAAATCCAAAACAGTAGGCTTAGCAGATGATTAATGCGGCGAGATAGACTATCCGTAGTATCCGTCCCTCTTTAGTTAGTAAAAGACGGGAAATCTGTCTCGCCGCGACATAGTGTCGCAACAATCATGTGCTAAGCGTACTGCAAATAAATGAGTAAAAAGCCGCAAGCAAATACGATGACAGTTCTGTGACCTCACACACAGATAAAATATAGGGAAGATTCCGTGTATTAAGACATACCTGAACAAACTATTGTCATCCTTTACCATCTCAGTATGTATTCCATAAGGAAAAAGAGACAAACAAGGTAGTTCTACTCGGTCGTGAATTATATCACAGACTCCATTTTCTTGAACAATGCTACCAACCTGACTAGATAAAATGTCATTACTATTAGTGTTGTCCAGTCTTCATCGTATGCTTTTATCGGCAATAATAATATTTTTACCAAATTAGGTAGCGATGAACAGTGCGAATAAACCTTATTTCCTACCCAGAATCACGATCTTCTGCGATCCTTAATATGTCATGATTTCTAAATCTACACTTTAGGATAAAAATAAAATCACAAAATTAATGAAATATTTTCTTTAATTAAAATGTCAAATGTCATAAGAAGTGTTCTGTCTAAAACGTATGCCACTAGTTGGCGCCACTTAGCGGTAAGGTCCCGCTAAGAAACACAATTACCTAGCCTCAAAGAACAACTAACTAGAAGAAGGTCATTTTATTTTTTTACATAATTTTATTAACTTGTACAAATCATTTAAACACGAAACCATAGGCGCTCTGAGAATTTAGACAAGTTTCTTGACCTGACGCCTCAGTGCTGCCGCCCTGATGAACGGCATTTCAGAAAACCCTCATTATAACATGTTTTACGGAACTTATCATCCCTTAAAGCATACCTAACAATTTTCGTATGATGGCTTCTTTATAATTAATCAGTCTACACAAGTATCACATGAGTGTCATTATTAAACTAAACTTACTTTACTTTCTGGTTGACATGACATTGGATGATTACCAAATATGGTGGGTACTACGTCAAAATGTAATCACTTATGGGTATGCCCTTGCCTGAAACAACAGCTTAAAAATGTGCGGAGCATATTTTTGAATACTTTTTAGGGCACCAGTCGTCTGCCTTTTTGATATTTTTGACCCATATTAGCCTTTGTTCAGTGTCCTGTGGAAACCTGTTGGAAATTAAAAACATCGATTCATTTTCTGAGTTGGCTATCAATAGATTTATCGATATCACGATCGATCGCTTAAGTACAACACTATGCAATACAAATATTTGAATCCCACTATTTATAATTACATTACGAATGCAAATACGAATGGTTAATTCACAAAACTACACACATGTATCCGGCAACAAATATTGAATAAGATTTTCAGTTACTTTTACCTTAATAAGGTTCGAAATTTTAAAATTCAAGTCAAAACTAAATTACCGGTGAAACGTAATGTCTTTATTTTGTTCATTCAGGTAACCCTGGCGGTTTTTTACACCATGGAACCACACAAGTCATCACTTTTATCACATTCCGTGCACTTATCGAACAGAAATATACATGAAAAGCTTTATTTTAATCACTTTTACTATTTGCGGTTTAGGTGCACTAGTATAGCCAAACAAAGATCGTTGACAGGCATTGCTGGCGTCACCCACAGATATAATAGACTCGGTCTATTAAATTAAGTCTATGACCTCACACGTAAAGTGAAAGAGAGAAAAGTATAGTTTGACAGTACGGTAATCTTTTCGATGACTGTCATGATATAAGGAAAACGTTTTGCGTTTCAGTTGATTACATAATAATGCGACACATGCTCAGATTAATATGACAGGTAATCTGTACAGTCAAAGACAAAATAAGGTGTACACAAAAATGTTCAAAACTATGTCCCAATGCACTCTAATTCTGTGTAATAAGGACGTCGTAACATATTTATGAGCGGATTCTTTCGATACTATCAGCTATCACCGCCGGGCGAGTATCGCCGTGTCTCTTTTATTTAAACAGGAGTGCGTATCTTTTGTTCGTGTATATAGCCGATAGTTCATAGCTTAGTAGCTCGCGGTGAGACCAGGCCTGCTACCGCGAACATCGAAGTTCGCAAATTTCGGGGATTTTTCTCTGTCACTTTAATGACGCCTTCGTTGGAGTGACAGAGACAAATCCCCGCAATTTGCGAACTTTGATGTTCGCGGTAGCAGGCCAGTGCCTTAGGTGGATGTCACACTGGCTCCGATTCGTATCGCAAAACTGGAGCCAGTGTATGCAGGTAATGCGGATAAAAAATTATGCTTGAAATGAAATGAATGAGAATGAGCTGTCATAACAGAAAAAAAATCTGTTAGACGTTGTCCTACCGCGAAAACCGAGATTCGTAAATTTCGAGGATTTGTCTCTCTCACTCTAATGACGCATTCGTTTAAGTGACAGGGAAAAATCCTCGAAATTTACGAATTTCGATTTTCGCGGTAGTAGGCCTGTTGTTGCTGTGATTTGTGTTTTGAGTTTTGACAAGCATATTTTTGTAGTTGGAATAAACTAGCTTAAATGGTGTATTTTAAATGAATGGTAAAAAAACTCCAAATTGATTTCAAAAGCAATTTAAAGTATTACAGTTAGTAACTAAAACAACGCATTAACCGGATGATTGCCACAAGAGGAAAAACGTAAGTCATCTTATCTCTTCAATAGGTATGTGTATAAATATTAAATAGGTACGCTATAATGTAATGAATGATGTAGTTACTTAATTGAGTCAAGTAAAAATGGTCACTTCTTTGCCTTGCCCCATGTTTTGCGCCTCCAGGTATAAGGCGATACGAAGTACGCCGGGCAGCTAGTTCTAGATAAAATAGTAAATAGTAGACTCGTTAATTATTTAAATCATAACAAACTTTTTTCGGATCGTCAATTTGGATTTAGGGTTGGTAAATCTACAGAGGATGCTGCTCTCCATCTCAACAACAAAATCTCGGGTTATCTTGATATTGGTAAATGTTATCTAGGAGTATTTCTAGATCTTGCTAAGGCCTTTGATACGATTTCTAGCAGTATCCTTTAAAAAAACTAGAGGCTTTAGGAATACGTGGGACCACACTTGACTGGTTTTCTAGCTACCTTACCAATAGACAACAACTGTTAAAAATTGGTGATTTTAAAAGCTCCAAATCTTCTATTCATTTCGGCGTTCCACAGGGAAGTGTTCTCGGGCCAACACTCTTTATTATATATATTAATGATCTTCCACAATTAAACATCTTGAACTCTGAAATTATTTGCTACGCAGACTACACCGCGGTTTTATTTCACGGCAACACTTGGGCTGAAACATACCAATCTGCCGAGAGAGGTCTATCAGAAATAGCAAACTGGCTTGATAACAATCTCCTGACTTTGAATGTAGACAAATGCTACCAAATTCCCTTTTCAAAAACGATTGTGTCATCTGCCCCACAAATCTACTCTCTTAAAATGCATTACTGCCAACAAAAAACTTCTAGTTGCTCCTGTAGTACTATAAAAAGATGTTACACTGTAAAATATTTAGGTCTTATATTAGACGAACACCTCTCTTTTAAACAACATATCAATTTGCTTTCCAAAAAAGTTAGAAAGATTACGTACATCGTTAAACGTCTAAGGGATTGCTCGCCCAGATACGTATTAAACATAATTTACCTTGCACTTTTCCAGTCAATAATTAAATACTGTATCACAGTCTGGGGTAGCTCCTGCAAAACAGTTCTACTTGAATTGGAGCGCGCACAGCGTGCAGTTATAAAAGTAATGTTAAAAAATCATTTACTCGTATTTTTCCAACAAAACTATTATACAGAGAATCTGGACTTCTGACAGTACGACAATTATTCATACTTTATGCTGTTATCAGAATTCATAAAAATATACCACACTATGAATCAACAAACCACATCCTAAACAGAAGAATATACCGAGTACCTGTCCCTCCTATCAAAACAACATTTGCCAAACGCTGTGCCTCATATATGCATCCATTTATTTATAATTCTCTATGTAAAACCTGTGATATAAGAAAATTAACAATATTCAAAGTTAAATCTACCTTAAAGAAATGGTTTATAACACTCTCTTACGATGATACAGAAGAAATTTTAACAACATGTTTTAGAAGGGTTGACTACTCGTACTTACACTAACACACACACTTACACATTCACACTCACACACGTCTTACACAAATTATCTTAATTATTTATTTATTAAACTAATGTTATACTTCAACTTTGTGTTACCTATTAACTGACTTTTGAGTATCAAGATACAGGCTCAGCCTAGTTTGAGACTCTTGGGATATCTTTGTGATTATTATTAATTCGTTAATAATTATTCAATAAATTATTCTTATTCTTATACTAATTATTCTTAAATATAAAACTGGAAAAAGGAAAATAATAAAAAAGTCGAAGAAAAAAAAAACGTATGAAATTAATAAAAAAGTGCTACAGTCGGATGTTAAAGCTAAAGTAAAATATCTTATTAAGAAATGCAATACGCTTACACAAAAATGCAAGAAACAGGATGAATAGTTAACTTTAATAAAGACAATCAACGAAAAACTTAAAAAGAGGGCCTACCGAAATGGACTAATCTTAAAAAATAAAAATACAGATATAACTAAATTAAAAGCTCGACAAGTGCTAGAAAATGCGATGTCGCAAGCTTACAAAAATTGTGTGAAGATTGCAGAAAAGAACGTATTTAAAAAAGCCGTTGCGAGTGTAACTAAAAACAAAAAGAAAATGGCAGGATTCTTGGGGCTTAAAGGGACAGTCAGAACCAAGCCTAAAAAGCCAAAACAAAGTTACAATGAAGAAATCACGAATTGTTTCCTTAAAGATGCCGTAAGTCGCTGTACAGCAGGCAAAAAAGAGTGCAAGACAAAAAACAAAGTCAAACAACAAATACGATATACGACACATACATTGATTAATTTATATCAAAAATACAAAGAGGATGGAGGACAAAGTAAATTTGCCACTTTTCACAGGCATAAGCCTTTTTACGTGATTTCCCCACATTCGAATTCAAGGGACAGATGTTTATGCATAAAGCATAGCAACATACATTTTCAGTTAAATGTGTTGAAGTAACATGATGTTTTTAAACAAAAATCTATAACAGATATACTTCAAACTTTGGTTTGTGACCTTACCTCTTATTTTTGTGTTTACGGCAAATGCGACAAATGTAAAACTTTGACACTGCAACATGATGCTACTGCAAAAAAATTGAAAAAAGATGTGACTTGGCAGCAATGGGAACCGATTAATCACGATCAATCATACTGTGTGACATTCAGTCGTCCTCAATACAGAGTCCGTACGATCAAGATGACTCTAAGGAAAACAACCTATCTAGGATATCTCCATTAAGTCTTCCTATGGATATTGAGGAAATTGAACGTGACGCTGATTTCGTTATTATTGCATATGTCACCACTCTCTGAACACACGATCGATGCAGAGGGGCTAGAAGACCTTTTTAAACTCAGTGAAATTACTGACACTTTTCTGTGCAATGATAAAGAAAATTTGCCAGAAAAAAATAATTCCTACAGTTCACCTGCGGTTCAATTACCTACGTCAAAAGAGGATGTGCATTTAGATTTGTGTGATAATGATAAAGTTTTCTCTAAAATACCAGTTAAGGAGACATACAATAACATATCGAAACCAGCTTCATCTAAAGAAAAAAATGCGTCAGCTAAAAATGATTCTAATAGTTTGCATGCGGTTCAATTCTTTATGTCAAACGAGAAAGTGTACTTAGCGACGAATAAGATTGTATCGGAACCAGCTTTCTGTAGCAGCTAGAATGATAGAAACAAATTAATCGCAAAAATGTGTCTAATACTAATGATGATATTGATGATTATGATTTCCTTGCTCAGTTTAATAATACAAAGTATAAAACAAATACAACTTTTAGAAATGCAAACAAAGTTACAAAAGGCGTTAAACAAGTTATTAGGCGCACTTTTAAATGTGATAACTGCCACAATCCTCTTATGATATCAAAACAGATCGCAAAATGTATGGTATGCAAAAAAAAGTTATTGTTGGGATTGCAATGGAGGTAACACTTTTTTTGATTATATTTGTGAAGTTTGTCTTGCTTAATGCATGAAATGTTATTGGTAGAGCGTCCTCTCATAGTTTTCTTATGATATTGAATGACTTAGTTTTGATATTTTGGATTAAAAACTGTAATTTGGTATATGGTTCTTATTTTGCTGCATTTAACAAAGAGAGATAAGACTAAAATATGATAAATTTTGTTTGGCATTGCTAAAATACTAGTTGACATAATGAATATTTAAAAAGAAAATATCAATGTCAATAATATCAGTGTATATTTGTCGGATGCCCTAATATGGAACTGCATGAGGTCCCATATAGAAACAAATTATTGAAAAAAAAACATGTCACATTTTTGTTATTCTGTTTCGAGATTTTCAACGGAAAAGTACATCATGTGCGAATTATCTTCGAATATTACGAAAATTGAGCACCGTGCTGTAATTAAGTTCCTTACAAAAAGTAATAAATCACCGCAGTGTATTTTGAGGAAATGGCTATTGTTTACGGTGTTTCTGGGCCGTCTTATGCCACAGTCGAAAAATGGAGTCGCTTATTTAAACTCGGACGGGAACCCCCGCTCAGGGCGGCCAATATCGGCAGTGACCGAAGAAAACGTAGAAAAAATATAAAAGTTGGTACTAGAAGATAGAAGAATTAAGGTTTGGCAGCTAACTGAGGTCGTAGGCATTAGTAAAGAAAGAATCAGAGAAATATTACATGAACATTTGTACATGAGTAAAGTCAGTGCTCGTTGGGTACCGAAAATGCTGACGGCCTTCGATTAAGAACGGCGTGTTGAAACTTCTCGGGCTTTTTTACACAATTCTAAAAAAGCGAAGATGATTTAGATGATGTTTGTTCCCGAATAGTAACTGTTGATGAAATATGGATCAGGCAGTATGATCCGGAGTGCAAGTCTGAATCGATGCAGTGGATTGAAAAGGGTGAAAGGCCGCCGAAGAAATTTAAAGTGCAAAAGTCGGCCTCTAAGCTAATGGCTACGGTATTTTGGGATTGTGAGGGCATTCTTTTGACCGATTATTTAGAAAAGGTATCTACAATAAACGGATCTTATTATGCAAATCTAATAAGACAGCTGTACGGCAAGCCATAGTTGAGAAAACGCGGGGTAAACTAAGTAAAGGCGTTTTGTTTTTGCAAGAAAACGCACCCGTTCACACCGCTGATGTTGCGAGGCGTGCTCTGCAGGAAGTTGGCTTTGACGAAATTGACCACGCACCCTACAGCCCAGATCTAGCCCGTAGCGATTATTTTTTATTCATTAATTTGAAGAAAGAGTTGCGAGGAAAGCGATTTGGCAGCGAATAACAAATGAAGGCGGCTGTCCAGGAGCATTTTGAAGGGCAAGATAAAGAATATTTTTTAAAGGACTAAAAGCCCTGTATAAAAAATGTAAAAAGTGCGTTGAATTAGGAGATTATATTGAAAAATAAATATAAGTTAATTTATGTAAATCGATTTTTTCTATCTTAGGCTTAGAACTTTTCAGACGCCCCTCGTAGAATGTGCTGAACCTCCTCTACAACTACACAGGCAGTTTCTGCCTGATAGCTATTTTTTTCCGCTCGCTTCAATTTTCTCACCACCTCATTATTCAACGAATATATGATTTAAAAGGTATTCCCTGGCCGAATAATAGGAACCCCCATGCCTCGTTAGCAGTTTATTGAAATTGCAATCTATTAAAGACCCTGTATTCCACTCTCGTAGACTCCCGCTTTTTAAAGTAGACTATGAAACCGTTATTTATCAACCCCGCGTTATACAAAATTTTGACATCTGTCATGATGATCCTCATGCAGACGAATACCTTCGCCAAATCTTGTCTCAAGAGTGTATTACTGTGATACACACTCCGGCAATGAAAACGGGTCAGGTGGTTATTTTCATAGAAAATAATGCAAACATGGAGATTTCAAATATATTTTAAAAATATTTATAGTGTAAAATCTATTTTTAAATCAGGTTGTATTGGGATTTCCCTAAAGGCCGTAGCAGGATAAGCTAAGTACAAATGCCCTTTCATGATAATAGTCTGTTTTTTTTTCTTGTGGTTGCATACGTCTAGTAGTGTAACTGTGCCAAGTTTTATTAAAAAAATCTAAGTGGTTCCGTAGAAAAAAATAAAAACCAAAGTTCTTAAATATGACTTTTCTCGAAAATTATTTATTTTGAATATATCATTATTATTTAATTGTATTAAGCTTTATCAAATATATTATATCATAGAAAATTTTAATTTTATTACTTTTAAAGGAGCTACAACTCTAATTGTCATTTCTAAAAAAGCATTACTTAAAGTCTTTGAGGATTTAGTATGGGGAGACGGTATCGCTATAACTTTCCTAACAAAACATGTGTGTGTGAACTTGGCATATCAATAGTTAGCATCTCACAATTTTATGAGAGTTCTAGTAGCATGCCGAATAGTTCTAGGGTTCTGTATGGTTTTTTTAAATAGTTCTGCTCATTTATGGAAAACAAATAAAAAATAAAAATGAGATGCTAACTTCGCAAACTTGGCATATCAAAAGCTAGCATCTCACTTTTTGATGAGAGTTCTAGTAGCATACCGACTAGTTCTAGAGTTCTAGATACTTTTTTTCAATAGTTCAGCTCATTTTAGGATAAAAAAAATGTTTTTCTTAATGAGATGCTAACTTCACACACTTAGCATATCAAAAGTTAGCATCTCACAATTTTATGAGAGTTCTAGTAGCATGCCGAATAGTTCTAGAGTTCTGTATGGTTTTTTTAAATAGTTCTGCTCATTTATGGAAAAAAAAAATTTAAATGAGATGCTAACTTCGCAAACTTGGCATATCAAAAGCTAGCATCTCACTTTTTTATGAGAGTTCTAGTAGCATACCGACTAGTTCTAGATACTTTTTTTCAATAGTTCTGCTCATTTTAGGATAAAAAAATGTTTTTCTTAATGAGATGCTAACTTCACACACTTAGCATATCAAAAGTTAGCATCTCACAATTTTATGAGAGTTCTAGTAGCATGCCGAATAGTTCTAGAGTTCTGTATGGTTTTTTTAAATAGTTCTGCTCATTTATGGAAAAAAAATTAAAAATTAAAATGAGATGCTAACTTCGCAAACTTGGCATATCAAAAGCTAGCATCTCACTTTTTTATGATAGTTCTAGTAGCATACTGAGTAGTTCTAGAGTTCTAGATATTTTTTTTCAATAGTTCTGTTCAATTTAGGAGAATATTTTTTTTTTCTTATATAATGAGATGCTAACTTCACACTCTTAGCATATCAAAAGTTCACACAGCATCCCAGCCGATAAGGATGTAAGATTATAAGAGGCAGATATTATCGATAGCTAAAACCCTTTACTGTATGAATCCGAGGAGTTCTATCTTCCTGGACCAGATTTATAAGCTCTGGAGTCTCTGGAATATAAACTATAACAATTATTTAAAACCCGAAAGTATCCTACAATTGAAATACAGCAACCAAGCCGATAAGGATGTAAGATAACAAGAGACAGATATTATCTATAGTTATAACCCTCTACTGTATGAAACCGAGGAGTTCTATCTTCCTGAACCAGATTTATAAGTTCAGGAGTCTCTGGAATATAAACTAAAAAAATATTCAAAACTCGAAAGTATCCTACATTTCACAAACAGCATCCCAGCCGATAAGGATGTGAGATTATAAAAAGCAGATATTATCAATAGCTATAACCCTCTACTGTTGAATCCGAGAAGTTATATCTTCCTGGACCAGATTTACAAGCTCTGTAGTCTCTGGAACATAAACTATAAAAAATATTCAAAACTCATAAGTATCATACATTTGACACACATCATCCCAGTCGATAAGGATGTAAGATTATTAGAAGTAGATATTATAGATAGCTATAACTACCTACTATATGAATCCGAGGAGTTCTATCTTCCTGGACCAGATTTGTAAGCCTGGAGTTTCTGGAATATAAACTATAAAAAAATATACAAAACTTGAAAGTATCCTACATTTGACACACAGCATCCCAGCCGATAAGGACGAAAGATTATAAGAGGCAGATTATATCGATAGTTATAACACTCTACTGTATGAATCCGAGGAGTTCTATCTTCCTGGACCAGAGTCATGATCATGAGCTCTGGAGTCTCTGGAATATAAACGACAAAAATAATCCAAAACTCGAAAGTATCCTACATTTGACACACAGCATCCCAGCCGATAAGGATGTAAGATTACGAGAGGCAGATGAAATCAATAGTTATAACCCTTTACTGTACGAATCCGAGAAGTTCTATCTTCCTGGACCAGATTTATAAGCTCTAAAGTCTCTGGAATATAAACTATAAAAAAATATTCAAAACTTGAAAGTATCCTACATTTGACACACAGCATCCCAGCCGATAAGGAAGTAAGATTATAACAGACAGATATTATCGATAGCAATAAACCTCTACTATATGAATCCGCGGAGTTCTATCTTCTTGGACCAGATTTGTAAGCTCTGGAGTTTCTGGAATATAAACTATAAAAAAATATTCAAAACTTGAAAGTATCCTACATTTGACACACAGCATCCCAGCCGATAAGGATGAAAGATTATAAGAGGCAGATATTATCGATAGGTATAACACTCTACTGTATGAATCCGAGGAGTTCTATCATCCTAGACCAGATTTGTAAGCTCTGGAGTCTCTGGAATATAAACTATAAAAAATATTCAAAACTCGAAAGTATCTTACACTTGACACACAGCATCCCAGCAGATATCGGTGTAAGATTATAAGAAGCAGATATTATCGATAGCAATAACCCTGCACTGTATTAATCCAAGAAGTTCTTTCTTCCTTGACTAGATTAATAAGCTTTGGACTCTCTGGAATATGCACTATGAAAATTATTTAAGAAACTTAATAGTATGCTAGGTTTGACACACATCATCCCAGTCGATAAGGATGTAAGATTACGAGAGGCAGATATAATCAATAGCTATAACCCTCTGCTGTATGAATCCGAGGAGTTTTGTCTTCCTGGACCAGATTTTTAAGCTCTGGAGTCTCTGGGATATAAACTATAAAAAATATTCAAAACTCGAAAGTGTCCTAAATTTGACACACAACATCCCAGTCGATAAGGATGTAAGATTATAAGAGGCAGATATTATCGATAGCTAAAACCCTTTAATGTATGAATCCGAGGAGTTCTATCTTCCTGGACCAGATTTATAAGCTCTGGAGTCTCTGGAATATAAACTATAACAATTATTCAAAACCCGAAAGTATCCTACAATTGACACACAGCATCCCAGCCGATAAGGATGTAAGATTATGACAAGCAGATGAAATCAATAGTTATAACCCTCTAATGTACGAATCCGAGAAGTTCTATCTTCCTGGACCAGATTTATAAGCTCTAATGTCTCTGGAATATAAACTTTAAAAAATATTCAAAACATGAAAGTATCCTACATTTGACACACAGCATCCCAGCCGATAAGGAAGTAAGATTAAAACAGACAGATATTATCGGTAGCAATAACCCTCTACTGTATAAATCCGAAGAGTTCTATCTTCCTGGACCAGATTTACAAGCTCTGTAGTCTCAGGAACATAAACTATAAAAATTATTCAAAACTCATAAGTATCCTACATTTGACACACATCATCCCAGTCGATAAGGATGTAAGATTATAAAAGGCAGATATGATCGATAGGTATAACACTCTACTGTATGAATCCGAGGAGTTCTATCATCCTAGACCAGATTTGTAAGCTCTTGAGTCTCTGGAATATAAACTATAAAAATTATTCAAAACTCGAAAGTATCTTACACTTGACACACAGCATCCCAGCCGATAAGGAAGTAAATTTATAAGAGGCAAATATAATCGATAGCAATAACCCTTTACTGTATGAATTCGAAGAGTTCTGTCTTCCTGGACCAGATTTATTAGCTTTGGACTCTCTGGAATGTACAATATGAAAATTAGTTATCTACACAAATCAATCAATCAAATCAAAATATGTTACACGTTCGAAGCATTTTGTATTAATTACACATTATGTTTTACTTTACAGTATAAATTATCACATGAGGTGTGATTTTTTTTTACCGGATACTGGTTTCCTGCTCGTCCCTAAGTCGTCATATTCGTACCAGAACAAACTGCACTTTGCGTACGCAATGTAGTGGCCAGCTATCCAATTTATAACTCCAGTGAGTATATAATATGTGCCTTGCACTGTTATTGTAGACGCAATCGAATCGAGGTCGTGGGTAACATGGGTCGGTAGCGTGTATCTGTCATCCGTAACGATGCTGGTATCAATAATAATATGCGGACCATACTCCAACACATCCATGTTTATTTTTCTGCAGCGTCTGCATGTGGATAAGTGCGAAACTCCCTCGTCCACCGCCAGTTGCATTCTGCCAAACCCTGTATTCAGCAAAATGTCTACGTTGACATTAAGCAATACTCCTTTCGTAGTAAAAAATTTTTAAGCTCTGGAGTCTCTGGAATATTAACTATAAAAAATATTCAAAACTTGAAAGTATCCTACATTTGACACACAGCACCACAGCCGATAAAGAAGAAAGATTATAAGAGGTAGATGTTATCAATAGTTATAACTCTCTTCTGTATGAATCCGAGAAGTTCCATATTCCTGGACCAGAGTCATGAGCTCTGGAGTCTCTGGAATATAAACTATGAAAATTATTCAAAACTTGAAAGTTTCCTACATTTGACACACAAAATCCCAGCTGATAAGGATGTAAGATTATGACAGCCAGATATAATCAATAGCTATAATACTCTTATGTGTGAATCCGAGGAGTTTTATCTTCCTGGACCAGACTTTTGAGCTCTGGAGTCTCTGGAATATAAACTATAAAAAATGTTCGAAACTTGAAAGTTTCCTACATTTGACACACAACATCCCAGCTGATAAGGATGTAAGATTATGACAGCCAGATATAATCAATAGTTATAATACTCTTCTGTGTGAATCCGAGAAGTTTTATCTTCCTGGACCAGACTTTTAAGCTCTGGAGTGTCTGGAATATTAACTATAAAAAATGTTCAAAACTTAAAAGTATCCTATATTTGACACACAGCATCCCAGTCGATAAGGATGTAAGATTATAAGAGGCAGATATTATCGATAGGTATAACACTCTACTGTATGAATCCGAGGAGTTCTATCTTCCTGGACCAGTTTTATAAGTTCTGGATTATCTGGAATAAAAACGATAAAAATTATTTAAAACTCGAAAGTATCCTAAATTTGACACCCAGTATCCCAGCCGCTAAGGAAGTAAGATTATAAGATGTATATTTTATAGATAGTTATAACTTTCTACTGTATGAATCCAAGGAGTTCTATCATCCTAGACCAGATTTGTAAGCTCTGGAGTCTCTGGAATATAAAATATAAAAATTATTCAAAACTTGAAAGTATCTTACACGTGACACACAGCATCCCAGCAGATAAGGGTGTAAGATTATAATAAGGAGATATTATCGATAGCAATAACCCTGCACTGTATTAATCCGAGGAGTTCTCTCTTCCTTGACTAGATTAATAAGCTTTGGACTCTCTGTAATATGCACTATGAAAATTATTTAAGAAACTTAATATTATGCCAGCTTTGACACACATCATCCCAGTCGATAAGGATGTAAGATTATAAAAGGCAGATATTATCGACAGCTATGATCCTCTACTGAATGAATCCGAGGAGTTTTATCTTCCTTGACCAGATTTATAAGCTCTGGAGTCTCTAGAATATAAACTTTAAAAAATATTCAAAACTCCAAGTCCTACACTTGACACACAGCATCCCAGCCGATAAAGAAGAAACATTATAAGAGGCAGATTTTATCAATAGTTATAACACTCTACTGTATGAATCCGAGAAGTTCCATCTTCCTGGACCAGAGTCATAAGCTCTGGAGTCTCTGGAATATAAACTATAAAAAATGTTCGAAACTTGAAAGTTTCCTACATTTGACACACAACGTCCCAGCCGATAAGGATGTTAGATTATGAAAGCCAGATATAATCAATAGCTATAACCCTCTACTGTGTGAATCCGAGGAGTTTTATCTTCCTCGACCAGACTTTTAAGCTCTGGAGTCTCTGGAATATTAACTATAAAAAACATTCAAAACTTGAAAGTATCCTACATTTGACACACAGCATCCCAGCCGATAAGGAAGTAAATTTATAAGAAGCAGATAATAACGATAGCAATAACCCTCTTCTAAATAAATCAGAGGAGTTCTATCTTCCTGGACCAGAGTTATAAGCTCTAAACTCTCTGTAATGTACACTATGAAAATTATTTAAGAAACTCGATAGTATGCTAGTTTTGACACACATCATCCCAGTCGATAGGGATGTAAGATTATAAGAGGCAGATATTATAGATAGCTTTAACCCTCTACTGTGTGAATCCGAGGAGTTTTATCTTCCTGGACCAGACTTTGAAGCTCTGGAGTCTCTGGAATATTAACTATAAAAAAATATTCAAAACTTGAAAGTATCCTACATTTGACACACAGCATCCCAGCCGATAAGGACGTAAATTTATTAGAGGCAAATATAATCGATAGCAATAACCCTCTACTGTATAAATTTAAGAGTTCTGTCTTCCTGGACCAGATTTATTAGCTTTGGACTCTCTGGAATGTACAATATGAAATTGAAATGATTTGATGAAATTGAAATTGAAATTATTTATCTACACAAATCAATCAATCAAATCAAAATATGTTACACGTTCGAAGCATTTTGTATTAATTACACGTTATGTTTTACTTTACAGTATAAATTATCACATGAGGTGTGATTTGTTTTTTACCGGATACTGGTTTCCTGCTCGTCCCTAAGTCGTCATATTCGTACCAGAACAAACTGCACTTTGCGTACGCAATGTAGTGGCCAGCTATCCAATTTATAACTCCAGTGAGTATATAATATGTGCCTTGTACTGTTATTGTAGACGCAATCGAATCGTGAGAACACTAATATACGTAAACACAAGTGTCCGTATCGACATTTTATACCTACTCTCGACATTGTGTCATAAAGAGTAACGTTCACATCACTATGTATTTTCGCGCGTAATACGTATTCCAAATAAGCGCAATAAATATTCAACCTTATTGGCTTACATATAAGCTTAACATTAGACCAAGGCAGAGTCTTCTGTCTTACTTGATTCACTAAGTCTGATATTTCCTACAAAATTTAAAGATGGGTAGACCTTATTAACCTTAAATACGAGAATACAATAAATGTCAAACTTTCTCCATCAGTCAAAAATGAAAATACGAATTGTGTGCGATATTTTTGAAACCGATTTTGCTATCGATTCCCTGGTACTTGATTTTCTTGAACAATTTTATGTAATAAAATGTAGTAATATAAACAAATAAAGGCAAGATATGAAATGGTATCGCATATTTTGTATACATGATGTATTTGAACGAGTTTTGAATCCATACATAGCACATACAGGCATTTTGACGGAGCTTGTTACGGGTACATAACGATTACAAGACTGCGAAGAATCGATTAATGAAATAGTTTTTATAAACAGGTTTGGTCAATGTACAAATTCTTGGCCAAAGTCTTTGGCAGAGGGGAAACGATATGAAGCCGACTCCATTACTAAATCCTCAAAGCTTAAAGTAGTACATTCACAGATAAAATATAGGGAAGATTCCGTGTATTAAGACATACCTGAACAAACTATTGTCATCCTTTACCATCTCAGTATGTATTCCATAAGGAAAAAGAGACAAACAAGGTAGTTCTACTCGGTCGTGAATTATATCACCGACTCCATTTTCTTAATTTTTCTTGAACAATGCTACCAACCTGACTAGATAAAATGTCATTACTATTAGTGTTGTCCAGTCTTCATCGTATGCTTTTATCGGCAATAATAATATTTTTACCAAATTAGGTAGCGATGAACAGTGCGAATAAACCTTATTTCCTACCCAGAATCACGATCTTCTGCGATCCTTAATATGTCATGATTTCTAAATCTACACTTTAGGATAAAAATAAAATCACAAAATTAATGAAATATTTTCTTTAATTAAAATGTCAAATGTCATAAGAAGTGTTCTGTCTAAAACGTGTGCCACTAGTTGGCGCCACTTAGCGGTAAGGTCCCGCTAAGAAACACAATTACCTAGCCTCAAAGAACAACTAACTAGAAGAAGGTCATTTTATTTTTTTACATAATTTTATTAACTTGTACAAATCATTTAAACACGAAACTATAGGCGCTCTGAGAATTTAGACAAGTTTCTGGACCTGACGCCTCAGTGCTGCCGCCCTGATGAACGGCATTTCAGAAAACCCACATTATAACATGTTTTACGGAACTTATCATCCCTTAAAGCATACCTAACAATTTTCGTATGATGGCTTCTTTATAATTAATCAGTCTACACAAGTATCACATGAGTGTCATTATTAAACTAAACTTACTTTACTTTCTGGTTGACATGACATTGGATGATTACCAAATATGGTGGGTACTACGTCAGAATGTAATCACTTATGGGTACGCCCTTGCCTGAAACAACAGCTTAAAAATGTGCGGAGCATATTTTTGAATACTTTTTAGGGCACCAGTCGTCTGCCTTTTTGATATTTTTGACCCATATTAGCCTTTGTTCAGTGTCCTGTGGAAACCTGTTGGAAATTAAAAACATCGATTCATTTTCTGAGTTGGCTATCAATAGATTTATCGATATCACGATCGATCGCTTAAGTACAACACTATGCAATACAAATATTTGAATCCCACTATTTATAATTACATTACGAATGCAAATACGAATGGTTAATTCACAAAGCTACACACATGTATCCGGCAACAAATATTGAATAAGATTTTCAGTTACTTTTACCTTAATAAGGTTCGAAATTTTAAAATTCAAGTCAAAACTAAATTACCGGTGAAACGTAATGTCTTTATTTTGTTCATTCAGGTAACCCTGGCGGTTTTTACACCATGGAACCACACAAGTCATCACTTTTATCACATTCCGTGCACTTATCGAACAGAAATATACATGAAAAGCTTTATTTTAATCACTTTTACTATTTGCGGTTTAGGTGCACTAGTATAGCCAAACAAAGATCGTTGACAGGCATTGCTGGCGTCACCCACAGATATAATAGACTCGGTCTATTAAATTAATAAGTCTATGAGTACATTTAATTAGTAAGTAATTTTGACATCGCCAAAGAACCAAAGCAAGTTATCCTCTTTACAAATAAATAATATTTAAACAAGGTTTAACAGTTGCATTTGCCTTTTATTATTACTTAAAATATTACCGTTTTGGATAATACGATAAAAACTATGCCATTTTTAATCATTGTTGTATCTATTTGTAGACTATATAAACTAAACTTATTTTACCATGCATAAATCCTCTTTTCACCGAAATGAAAAAAAAACATGACATGATAGTAATAGCGATGTGGCATTGTTTTAATGGCATGTGGTACCTATTTTACGCACATTAAAAGGGTAATATTAAAAGGCTTCACGAAATGGATTCCAAAATTGTTGTTATAAATAAACTATTCGCAAAGTCACCACCAACGTTATATTACCTCGCAATGGGAAAAGTGACTAATATTATTATGACAGAACACTTTTTTGAAGATACATCGCCGATTTTCACTCAGGTAACGATGTAATACGAGTAATATACATAGCAAGATTGATTACTTATATTTAATTTTTTGTATTGCTTTTGGTTTCAGGTTGAAAATATGCAGAACGCATTGTATTCTTTGAAACTGCCAAATAATATATACTGTGTATCTAATAGACGAAGGGATGCAGGCGACAGGCTCTTGCGAAGCGTGTTGCAGAAACTATTGGTATCCTGCGAATGATAAATATGATACCGATATACAATGTTTATATTGCCCATTATGTACTAACCAACTTTTCTGTCGACTGTACGAATAACTTTCTTCTTCTCCTTTTGAACTCCTTATCCTGCTTAACTCGTCAAGTTTAGAATAAATAAATGACTTAATTAATAGCTGCGTGATATTGTTTTACTGCTAAATGCGTGTTTATACATTTGTTGCATATTATCTTAAGTACCCATTTAAAAGATATGATATGAAACCTATGACTTAACCTCTTTTGCTGTACGTACTCAATCGACTGTTTTTTTTTCTGTCAAGTTCTGTCAAATGTACAGATCACGTTATGGTGCTTACCGGAGACTATTTTCTTAGGTTTAAATTGTTTATTTTATTATGTCTGACGAAATTAACAATAAATGTTGTCATTGCAATCGGCTCTTAAAAAATATTCCAGGCCGCAAAAGGAAAATAGTCAGCACAGAAGACATCGAGTATTTTTCTAATCCCCTCAAATCAGTCTCAATTGGGGATATTTTGTGCAACCAATGTCGCTTGAAAAAATATCAGAACGACAGTGATTCAAACGCAGGTATTGAAGATACCGATAGTGATTTTCAAGTGCCGTGCTCTTCAAATGTTAACACTGATATGGAATTAATCGAACTTCCAATTCAAAGGACAATATCTAGTCACGGTTACTGCTGCTTGTGTTCAGATAAAAGTGACTTAACTGTTGTTCCTAAAGAAGCCAGAGTTCAAACATTTAACACACGGAAGATTTATATACCAAATGGGAATCGATGTTGCCGGAAACACATTATTAAAAGTCGGTTTTATGAAGAAGATTTAAAAGAATTGCGTATTATATCAAATACGTCAGCACTTAGTCTAAAGGAGGTGACTGAAATGTTTAATGTCATGGCGTTAGAAAACACAGGAAATGAATTCACAAGAATTGGCGATGGCTCTCTGTCATGTGATGATATTTATGTTTTTACGGGTTTAACTTGGACGAATATAACCGACTTAACAAACATGTTGCCATCGTTGCGAAATACTTTTTGATTAAACTAAGAACTGGTAACTCTAACAATCTCATTAAAACCATGCTAAAACTATAAACACAACAGCTTGTTTCAGAATTTGTTAAAAGTGTGACCCTTGCGTTTGAAAAGATTTTACCACAGAATTTTGGCATAAAAGCTAACAGCAGGGAAGATTTTATTGCAAATCATACAACAAACATAGCTAGGAAACTTTGTAATGCTGCTGATAAATTGATTCTTACTTTTGATGGAACATATGCCCGGCATCAGAAAAGCAAAAGTCGTATTCTGGACAAAAAAACGTACCTTTGTGTAAGCCATTTACTATATGCACTACCGATGGTTTCGTAGTGGACATGTTAGGTCCTTATACTGCCAATAAAAATGATGCTGCTATCTTGAGAAGTATAATTGATGATGACTCAACAGGTCTTAGTACACTGATGCAGCCAGGTGACATTTTTGTGCTAGATAGAGGTTTCAGAGATGTTGTTCCCTACTTGGAATCTAAAGGGTATAAAGTATTGATGCCAGCACTTAAAGGAAATCGCAAACAGTTGCCTTGCCAAGAGGCTAATGAGTCTCGCTGCGTCACAAAAATTCGATGGCCTGTAGAAGCTGTACATGGAAAGTTGAAGCAAAAGAATAAGCTTCTAAACAACAACATAGACAACAAAATGTTATCTAAAGTCGGAAGCGTTTACAGAATTGTTTTTTTTTCTTTCAAATGTTTTTGGCAAGCGCTTAGAATCTGACGTTAGCGTATGTGATGAAATATTAGAGCAGTTTTTTTACTAAGCTCGATAACGAAAACACGTTAGCTGTAGAGGTAGAAGCCAAAGGTTGGCTGCGTAAAAAACTGCCATTTGAAGCTATAAGATTTACCAACATAATAGATTTTCTGAATTGACTGAATCGGATATGAAAATATTTTTCACTGATAATAATATACTTTTTTTACTTTTTAAAATATTGTGTTCATAATACTGCCGCGCTATCGATAAAAACAGTAAGTCCTTTTTTGGCAAAATCGAGTTAAGCGTATATTTGAAATCAGTGCTTTGAGCTGAATAAGATGATTTGATCATTAATATAATAGATAAGCGGGATACGTTATTTTCATTAAGCATAATAGCCGTAAGTTTTCATTATTACCATTGTTTCCTTACTATATCCGAAGTAAGTATACCTACGGCGGATTCACAAGTGACGCTTTCTCAATTAGGTTTTGTTGTTACTAACGATATCGGCCGTAAGTACACATATTGTGGTTATATTAAGTAAACAGGAGGATATCATTTCCACACTGCATGCATTTCGTCTACACAAACGTGATGCCGACAATATAGTTTTGTGGATGGAGAACTGTTCTTCTCAGAATAAGAACTGGGCTGTTTTGAGTTATCTAGTTTATGTCATATAAAGGCTAAAAAATCGCATTAAAATATTTCGAGCCCGGACATACTTTTATGTCTGCGGACAGCTTCCATCACAAAGTTGAGCAAGCACTGCTGAGAAAGAAAAAGGTATATGATTTCACTGACTTCACTGATGCAGTGCAGCAATAAAATTCTGGCAAAACATATGTAAACACAATGGAAGTTTGTGATTTTTACGATTATGTCAGTTTGTCCTCTCAACATTAGCTACGCAAAATGGAAACCAGAGTATATCTCAAAGATATAATGGTTGTAACAGCAAATAGAGGCGAGTTCACAGTCAATTATAAATCGAGACACAAAATTTAGATTTTCTTCAGATCAAGTATTGTAAAACCAAAACATTCGCCAAATTCAACCATAAATATCGCCTAGAGGTATATTAGCATCCAGAAAAAATGAGATAATAAAGAAATTTTAGGAGTTGATGCCAGATAATAGATAAGATTTTTGGTTAAATTTACCTGTTTCAGATAATATACCAGCCATAGAATAACTAATCTTTTTTATTTTGTGCAATATTTGAAATATGTTAGCATAGGATTAATAAGTCATTTAATTAGAAAAGGTAACCAAGTTACCAACTTACTCAAGAATAACTGATCTCAAAAATTTGATTATTACTTTTAGTACGGTCAAATCGTACATAATTTTACCCTAAACTCTCAAATCGAGTAGTATCGCTGCATTTTTGGTATGTTGTTTAGACACCATAGGACAGTATAAAACCATATTTTGCAAGCAAAAAAAAGTTGTGCTAGCTGGGTAGTACGTGAAAAACTGCGAAATTTAGGGCCATTTTTTAGTTTCGATTTTTATTTAAAAAACCTTACGTTTTTTGATATCATATGTTATTAAATGTTTAAAGACTAATAAATTTCCAACAAGTTGAGCTAACATGCATTACCGTAGGTCTTATAGTTTAAGAGATTCGAGACTTTAAAAAGTACCCCTTTTTGTAAACTAGATAAAATTTTGTGTTTTGCTAACGTTTTCGACTTAATATCGCCTCACCTAATTATACTACGAAAAACATGCAATAATGACCTTATAGCGCACTTAATATTCTTTAATTTAGGGGTAAAATTAGGTCAGTGAACTTTGTAGTTGAAAGTATAAACCCGAAATTCCAAAGGCAGGAGGCCCGCTATCTAAGTTTTTCAT